>VONZ01002516.1:0-48122 GCA_012976165.1 Labeo catla
GATGTATCTCTCATGTCTGTGTGTGATGTATTCACTGAGTTTCAGTTCATTTTAATGACGCATTTCAACTGGATATTCACGGAGACTAAGTAGATTGAAAGGACGCCCTGTATATTTTTATTTTAAAAAACACAAAAGTTTGTTAATATGGTGAGCATACACAAATAAAAGTAGACCATTTACAGATTCAGGTGATGTATTACATTTATGTGTCCAATCAAAACTGACTGAGAAAGTATTTTAGCCATCGTCTGGAAAATATGCAAGTGCTTCAGTGGTTCAGCAATACTGTTGATCTTGCGCTGCAGTTTTATTCAGCAAATTTATTATTGTCACTGCACAATTGTTAGAGTCAAACAACATTAATAAATCAGGCTATTTTATTAAGATTGCAGAAACATTAATAGCTGATCTCACTTTCCAAGATAGCAACATAGTGTCGGCCCACATCTGGCACATGTGTAATGATGATCTGGCCCACATGCAGTGTGGAATGATGGCACTTGAATGGACCACTGCTGTGTGCCAGATCTGGGCCACAAACAGACCATAGCAATGCCACATATCAGCCAAGAGCAAAGAAATAAACCACACTGGGCCTTACCTGAGCAACAAAATCTTCATATTTTATTTATGTTCTCTCAGCTTGTTTAAGCTTGTTAACAAGCAAAATCACTGAACCCAAGAAGAGAACAGAAAAAAAGACAAACAGAAACTCAAAAACTACAACTGACTTAAACCACAGCCTTAAATGAAATCAGCTGAAGATAAAAGACATTAAATCTCTGAAGAGATTTCTGCAGAGGAGGATTAAACAACTCCACAAACAGCTTCAGCAGCTTCACACATTACTAACCAGATCGGCTTTCTGTCAGATGTTTACAGAAGTTCTTAGTGAGAATTAACTGGGGTTTAAATTTAATGTTTGTTTCATTTGAATGGTGATTAGTGTTTCCATTAGTCGGGCTCTTAAATCTTATTATTAATCATTTGTCTTTCACTGCTGTGACACTCATTTTGACAAACATGTTTACAGTAAATAATAGTTTGCTGTTGATAGTTTCACAATTATTGTGTAATAGTCTGATACACTGAGAACATATTTTAATCTAACAGTTGAGAAATTTAAGGCTTTAACATTATAAACTCTGTGTTATTGCAACATGAGTTACAACATCAGTCAGAAAATAAAGAAAAAGAAGAAGAAGGAAGGAAGGAAGAGAGAAAAAGAAGAGAGAGAGACAGCAAAAAAGGAACAATCCCAACACACACCCAGATATCAGCAATCAGCATGTGAACCTCAACAATGGTGACAAAATATTCAGCTAATCAGATCCATTCTGGAAATCACAAGAAGCTGTGAAAAGACAGCAAAAAACAAGAACAGCAAAAAATACAAAATAAATACATGAACCAAAGTTAGAATAAAAGAAAATAATAGGACAACTCAACTGCATCATTTATCCATGCTGTGATGCATGCTGGGAGATTAGTACTATTGTACCCAGCATGCATTGCTACACCATTGTTGAGTTTCATGTGTTGATTTATGATGATACAATGATACTTTAAGAAAGTTATTTTCTGTGGCCAAGATAAAATAGTTGATATAAAAATTATACTGAATGTTCACTGGTGAACAGATTAGTTGATGGAAAATACAGTTACTACTGGCAGCTGATATAAATAATTGTAATTAATCGTTATTAATTGTAATTATTTATATACATTTCCCTGAGCTACATTTGCTACAGCAAACAGAAACTCAAGAACTACAACTGAATTACTGACTTACAACTGAAGATAAAAGACATTAAATCTCTGAATATCTCAGCAGAGGAGGATTAAATAACTCCACAAACAGCTTCACCAGCTTCACACATTACTAACCAGATCAACTTGAGTAGTGTTTCCATTAATTGGGCTCTTAACTCTTATTATAATTAGTTTGTCTCCACTGGCTGCTATGATGGTGTTTAACCTCCTGGGGTCGACGGTGGCGCGGGCGGCCCAAATTGCATATTTTCATGACACGAGCAAAAAGAACCTAAAATACTCGCTCATTTTTGATCGTACATATAAGAGTAACACATCATTTAAATCTGTAGAGGATCTACTTTTATTTGAGTACACTCACAACATCAACAAAACATTATGCTTTTGCAAAACAAGGAAAATAAACAGGGTGCGCATTCAGCAGTCTCCGTTTCCACACCTAAGTTTTTGAAATGTGTCAGTAAAATGAACTAAAACTCAGCGAATACGTGACGCACACACATGAGAGAGATATCTATAGAAAGCCTGATATTTGTACTTTTAGATGAAGCCTCTCTTGCCGAAAACAAATATTCTCTGATGAAGTAATTCGCATGAAACCAACTCCATGTTCAATCTCTGCTTCATTATTTTTAATTAGATCACGCCTACGAGATGTTTTCGCTTTCATAGTGTAATCTCCACGTGAGGGCGCGCGCCAAACGTAACCGCCCACAATCACCGTAAACAAAGCGCCGAGACTTTTTCTTTTCCAAGTTCATCTGGGCTACTTGTCCTTTCTGTAAGAAGATGCGCTGTGAGGAATAAGAATTCGGAGGAAGAACACGACGTGACACACGGCGCGATTCATCGGAGGAGATATTTACATGAGTAAGTCTTTCTTTTATTAGCCTGCTTGCATTAGTTGTTACTGTGTTACTGTGACAGAACTTGTACACATTTTACTAGTTAGACTTTTTGTTCAAACTATAATTCATGACTACAGCAAGTGAAACATTATGAAGTACGTTTCATTTCAATGCATCAAATGTGTCACGACGCCAAGATGTTTTTTTAACGTTCTATACAATAGAAAACGATGCGATATAAAGGTAATAGTGTTTACACTTACGCTTAACAATAATAATATAGTTTCCCAAATATAAAACGTTTTTGTATTGTATAATACATACAAAGCATGCTTATGTTTAACATACATTGAGTGCGCGAGTCTATGGCTACAAACTCATACACTAATACATATATATATATGTATGTATGTATATATATATATATATTACAAATGCTCCTGATATGATGTTTTTCTTATGTTGTTTGTTTTTTAGTGATCTGATACCTGCACAACAGGTGAATCCTGCTGTCTGTCAAACTGAGAGCGCTGTACTAAGATCAGATATTCAACTACACATATTCTAGTTCCTTGACTACTGAGGATGAGTTTAGAGATATCAGGTATGATTTACTTTTTTCACTTGTTGAACAGAATCCAGAAAACTGTTTTCAGAAACTACACAAAGTCTGTTCACATCTCTGTGGTTAGATCAGGGTGTTCAATACACTCAAAAAATATTTCAGCCCTAAACTTAATTCAGTTACATACATCAGTTCCATGCATTTAGATTACATAGTTTTAACTTAAACAAATCAATTAAACTTAATGTGATTCAAATGCATCAGTCTTACGTGAATGAAACAGGTAAAGTTGATGTAATATTTCCCAGTGTTAAACAAACCCTGCTCAGTGTTCATGTGTTTCCACAATACAGAGTGTTCAAGTAGCATTGACACAGTGTTGGAGTTAAGGAGATCATTATGTCATGATTGACCAATAATGATGAACACCTGCTGTTTACAAGCAGAATCACAGAAGGAAAGAGAAACACAGGAATCAGCCACAGCCAAAGATAAAATGAACTTAAATAAATGAAGACATTAAATCTCTGATTAAACAACTCCACAAACAACATTACAGTTTGACTTGATTTCTGTAATATATCCACTAATATTATTTGAGAACATCTAAACAGAGGTTTAGATGTTTTATATATATACAGGTCCTTTTCAAAAAATTAGCATATTGTGATAAAGTTCATTATTTTCTGTAATGTACTGATAAACATTAGACTTTCATATATTTTAGATTCATTACACACAACTGAAGTAGTTTCAAACCTTTTATTGTTTTAATATTGATGATTTTGGCATACAGCTCATGAAAACCCAAAATTCCTATCTCAAAAAATTAGCATATTTCATCCGACCAATAAAAGAAAAGTGTTTTTAATACAAAAAAAGTCAACCTTCAAATAATTATGTTCAGTTATGCACTCAATACTTGGTCAGGAATCCTTTTGCAGAAATGACTGCTTCAATGCGGCGTGGCATGGAGGCAATCAGCCTGTGGCACTGCTGAGGTGTTATGGAGGCCCAGGATGCTTCGATAGCAGCCTTAAGCTCATCCAGAGTGTTGGGTCTTGCATCTCTCAACTTTCTCTTCACAATATCCCACAGATTCTCTATGGGGTTCAGGTCAGGAGAGTTGGCAGGCCAATTGAGCACAGTAATACCATGGTCAGTAAACCATTTACCAGTGGTTTTGGCACTGTGAGCAGGTGCCAGGTCGTGCTGAAAAATGAAATCTTCAACTCCATAAAGCTTTTCAGCAGATGGAAGCATGAAGTGCTCCAAAATCTCCTGATAGCTAGCTGCATTGACCGCAGCTGACATGGCACCCCAGACCATCACTGACTGTGGGTACTTGACACTGGACTTCAGGCATTTTGGCATTTCCCTCTCCCCAGTCTTCCTCCAGACTCTGGCACCTTGATTTCCGAATGACATGCAAAATTTGCTTTCACCTGAAAAAAGTACTTTGGACCACTGAGCAACAGTCCAGTGCTGCTTCTCTGTAGCCCAGGTCAGGTGCTTCTGCCGCTGTTTCTGGTTCAAAAGTGGCTTGACCTGGGGAATGCGGCACCTGTAGCCCATTTCCTGCACACGCCTGTACACGGTGGCTCTGGATGTTTCTACTCCAGACTCAGTCCACTGCTTCCGCAGGTCCCCCAAGGTCTGGAATCGGTCCTTCTCCACAATCTTCCTCAGGGTCCGGTCATCTTTTCTCGTTGTGCAGCGTTTTCTGCCACACTTTTTCCTTCCCACAGACTTCCCACTGAGGTGCCTTGATACAGCACTCTGGGAACAGCCTATTTGTTCAGAAATTTCTTTCTGTGTCTTACCCTCTTGCTTGAGGGTGTCAATGATGGCCTTCTGGACAGCAGTCAGGTTGGCAGTCTTACCCATGATTGCGGTTTTGAGTAATGAACCAGGCTGGGAGTTTTTAAAAGCCTCAGGAATCTTTTGCAGGTGTTTAGAGTTAATTAGTTGATTCAGATGATTAGGTTAATAGCTCGTTTAGAGAACCTTTTCATGATATGCTAATTTTTTGAGATAGGAATTTTGGGTTTTCATGAGCTGTATGGCAAAATCATCAATATTAAAACAATAAAAGGCTTGAAACTACTTCAGTTGTGTGTAATGAATCTAAAATATATGAAAGTCTAATGTTTATCAGTACATTACAGAAAATAATGAACTTTATCACAATATGCTAATTTTTTGAAAAGGACCTGTATATATATTTTTTTTAATGTTTCAATTGACCTCACCATCATGGCGATCAGGGTTTACTTTACTTTTTTTTTTTTTTTTTTTATTTGGCTTCTGTAATTATGTGTATGAAGCACATCTGTTACAGCAAAATAAAAAAGCCAAAAAGAAGTCTGATTAGGTGTTTTTGGTTAATTTTTATTTGTGGGGAGATCACTAACATCCAGTGGCCTGATGCACTGATCTCATGCAGTGGTTAGTCTATTATTTTCATAATGTTTGCAACAGGTGTATGAGCTGTTATGGATGTTTATCTTATACACTAAACCTTGAAATCTACAGCATCAGTTTGACACACACAGACATCAAGAATCAGCATTTGAATCTCAACAATGGTGACATTCAACAGCTGCATGCTGGGTAACAGCAGATTATAAAACTCACCCATGACTCCCAGCATGCAGCTGTTGAATGTCACCATTGTTGAGATTCATATGCTGATTCTTGATGTCTGTGTGTGTCTAAGTAATGCTGGAGATCTTAAAGTAGTAATAGTAAGAGTTCATACAACTATTGTAAATATCATGAAACTAAGAGGTAAACCATAGAACGATATCAGCAAATCAGACCACTGGATGATGATTACACCATCAATAATAATTAACCAAGAACATTTAATAAGGCCCTGCACTTGTTTTTTTTTTTGGTGCTATAACAAATGTGCTCTGTAAACACAATTACAACAACCAAAGAACAAAAAAATTATATTAAGAAAGTGAAGGCTCAAGAGCCCAACTAAAGTAAACCCTGTTCGCCATGATGGTGAGGTCAAATGAAACTTTTTTTTTTTTTTAATAAAACATCTAAACCTCTGTTTAGACATTCTCAAATAATATTTGTGGATATATGACAGAAATCAAGTCAAACTGTAATGTTGTTTGTGGAGTTGTTTAATCAGAGATTTAATGTCTTCATTTATTTAAGTTCATTTAATCTTTGGCTGTGTCTGATTCTTGTGTTTCTCTTTCCTTCTGTGATTCTGCTTGTAAACAGCAGGTGTTGATCATTATTGGTCAATCATGACATTATGATCTCCTTAACGCCAACACTGTGTCAATGCTACTTGAACACTCTGTAGTGTGGAAACACATGAACACTGAGCAGGGTTTGTTTAACACTGGGAAATATTACATCAACTTTACCTGTTTCATTTACGTAAGACTGATGCATTTGAATCACATTAAGTTTACTTGATTTGTTTAAATTAAAACTATGTAATCTAAATGCATGGAACTGATGTATGTAACTGAATTAAGTTTAGGGCTGAAATATTTTTTTGAGTGTAGTGTGTATTTGACCTTCATTATGTATGTTTTGATGATACTGTGTTGTAAATAAAATACAAATAATCTAAAACTCCATTCTTTGAATCTCATATTGTTTCTACCTGACAGTCACAGTCTCATTGATGGGCCATTAGGGAGGGCTCTTTGTCTCTCAGGTGTGAATCACTAAATATTCATGGGTCATTGCCACTCCTTCGCATATTCCCTTTCGATCACAAAACATGTCTTAGAAAAATTAAATAAGTATACTGTTTTTTGTGAACGAGTGAACAAAATGATTTTTACATCATTTTGTAGAAAAAACTCTAGACTACCACATCCAGATCTCAAAAGTCTTGTGAACTAATGTTCTGAATGTGTTTCATGGCCTTATTTCAGTGACTTAAAAATCTATAGGTCTTTCATTTAGGCTATGTGTGTTACATGCCGTTCATTTTGTTAATAATGAATACGTTTCGATCAAACAATGGGGGAGGATATAAAGATTAAACATTAAACATTAAAGATCAAAATATCGCCGATTCACAGTGTTACAGGTTACACTCAAAAAAATATTTCAGCCCTTAACGTAATTCAATTACGTACATCTTTTCCACGCATTTAGATTACATAGTTTTAATTTAAACAAATCAAGTAAACTTAATGTGATTCAAATGCATCAGTCTTACGTAAATGAAACAGGTAAAGTTGATGTAATATTTCCCAGTGTTAAACAAACCCTGCTCAGTGTTCATGTGTTTCCACACTACAGAGTGTTCAAGTAGCATTGACACAGTGTTGGAGTTAAGGAGATCATTATGTCATGATTGACCAATAATGATCAACACCTGCTGTTTACAAGCAGAATCACAGAAGGAAAGAGAAACACAAGAATCAGACACAGCCAAAGATAAAATTAACTTAAATAAATGAAGTCATTAAATCTCTGATTAAACAACTCCACAAACAACATTACAGATTGACTTGATTTCTGTCATATATCCACTAATATTATTTGAGAACATATAAACAGAGGTTTAGATGTTTTATTAAAAAAACTTTTCATTTGACCTCACCATCATGGCGAACAGGGTTTACTTTAGTTGGGCTCTGGACCCTTGACTTTATTAGTTTAGTTTTTTTCTCTCTCTCTCTCTTTAGTTGTTGTATTTGTGTTTGTAGAGCACATTTATTATAGCAACAAACAAACAACAAGAAAAAATAGTGTTATTAAATGTTCTTGGTTAATTATTATTGATGTGCACCTTCAATAATAATTAACCAAGAACATTTAATAAATCATCATCCAGTGGCCTGATTTGCTGATATCGTTCTGTGGTTTACCTTTTGGTTTCATGATATCTACAGTAGTCGCATGAACTGTTACTATTATTACTTCAAGATCTCCAGTGTTACTTAAACACACACAGACATCAAGAATTAGCATATGAATCTCAACAATGGTGACATTCAACAGCTGCATGCTGGGAGTCATGGGTGAGTTTTATAATCTGCTGTTACCCAGCATGCAGCTGTTGAATGTCACCATTGTTGAGATTCAAATGCTGATTCTTGATGTCTGTGTGTGTCAAAAGAACACCGTAGATTTCAAAGTTTAATGTATAAGATAAACTATAATAGATAATCCATAATAGTTCATACACCTGTTGCAAACATTATAAAAATAATAGACTAACCGCATGAGATCAGTGCATCAGACCACTGGATGATAATGATTTCACAACCAAAATTTTTTTTACCAAAAACACCAAATCAGATTTTTTATTTTTTTTTTGACTTTTTTATTTTGCTGTAATAGATGTGCTTTATACACACAATTACAAGCAGCCAAAAAAAAAAAAAGTCAAGAGTCCAACTAAAGTAAACCCTGATCGCCATGATGGTGAGGTCAACTGAAACTTAAAAAATATAAATAAATAAAACATCTAAACCTCTGTTTAGATGTTCTCAAATAATATTTGTGGATATATTACAGAAATGAAGTCAATCTGTAATGTTGTTTGTGGAGTTGTTTAATCAGAGATTTAATGTCTTCATTTATTTAAGTTCATTTTATCTTTGGCTGTGGCTGATTCTTGTGTTTCTCTTTCCTTCTGTGATTCTGCTTGTAAACAGCAGGTGTTGATCATTATTGGTCAATCATGACATAATGATCTCCTTAACTCCAACACTGTGTCAATGCTACTTGAACACTCTGTAGTGTGGAAACACATGAACACTGAGCAGGGTTTGTTTAACACTGGGAAATGTTACATCAACTTTACCTGTTTCATTTACGTAAGACTGATGCATTTGAATCACATTAAGTTTACTTGATTTGTTTAAATTAAAACTATGTAATCTAAATGCGTGGAAAAGATGTACGTAATTGAATTACGTTAAGGGCTGAAATATTTTTTTGAGTGTAGAAACAGCTGCCTTAAGTACAGTCAGAATCAGAAATGTTGTTGTGGGTGTGACTGAAATTAACCCTCTGGGGTCTGAGGGTGTTTTGGGGCCCTGGAGAAGTTTTGACATGCCCTGACATTTGTGCTTTTTTCAGTATCTTAAAAACATATTCATGGCTAAAGTCTGGTTACACTGTAATCAGCACAAACTGGGCTACAATAATATGTAAGCAACATGTTTGTGTTTTTGAGAAAACAACATTTATGCATTGTGCTAATTTTTTAAGTCACTGAAATAAGACCAAGAAATACATGCAGAACATTTGTTCGCAAGACTTTTGAGAGCTGGATGTGGTAGGCTAGAGTTTTTTCTACAAAATGATGTGAAAATCATCTTGTTCAGTCGTTCACAAAAAAACAATATACTTATTTAAATTTTCTAAGACGTGTTTTGTGATCGAAAGGGAATATGCGAGGGAGTGACAATGGGCACTGAATATTTAGTGATTCACATCTGAGAGACAAAAGACCCTCCTCTAATGGCCCATCAATGAGACTGTGACTGTCAGGTAGAAACAATGAGAGAAGATTCAGAGATTGGGGTTTTAGATTATCTGTATTTTTTTTTACAACACAGTATAATATAAACATACATTATGAAGGTCAAAGACACATTATTAAGCACACTGATCTAACCACAGAGATGTGAACAGATGGTGTGTGATTCCTGAAAACTGTTTTCTGAATTCTGTTCAACAAGTAACACAAGTAAATCATACCTGATATTTAAGTGCTTGCAAACTCATCATCAGTAGTCAAGGAACTTGTTTTACCAATAGAAAATCAGTGTAGTTGAAGATCTGATGTTGGTACAGTGCTCTCAGAGGAAAAGTTTGCAGGATTCATCTGTTTGTGCAGGTATCAGATCACAAACAACTAAAGCAAAACAAAAAACATCTGTGAGCATGTTAATATCAGGAGCAATTTAAAGCATCCTTGCTACATAAAAGCATTAGTTGTATAATTTCTATCCCAAAAATATTCATATAGGTATCTAGTCACTAACATAAATAAACGAATAAATCAGTGCACATGTTGATAGGCCTGGAGCAATATTGTTACATTAGCGATCACTAATATTGCCCATGTGATTTATATAGCTATCATATGCACACATGCTTTGTATTTATTATTATACAGTATAAAAACAACATCTGAGAAACTAAATTATTATTAAGCACATTATGTACACGTTTGAGCAGATATTTGCAGACAGAGTATTCAACAGTAAAGACTGGTCTAAGCATTCTTATACATTACTTTTCTATCGTCTAAACATTAGCTCTACTTTTATGTCAATTTGTTTATGAAACATAAAACATTCCTGACGCCTTACAGATGCATTGAAAAGTTGACTATGATCAACTTTTTTGGCACTTAAGTGATATTTAAGTTTATTGACCAGAATGAGCCAATAATTAAGGCTGAACTGCCATTAATTAATGGTGCCATAATTAATGTGCCATAATAATAATAAGTGCAATAAGTGATTAATTACGTGATATGATACGTGATCTCATGATAATTCGTAATCGCGGCATTAATTTCATTATTATTGTTGTTATTAATTGTCATACCAATTACCTTATGTTTCCAATTGCATTATTAAATAACTTAGTTGAATCGTTTACTTTATATGAAATTATAACATTTCATACTGTTCTGTGTGATTTCTGCTGACAGCTCGTTTCCAAGAATAGGTCTATATAATGTTAAGCGAGCCTACACTTTAAACCAAATATATTTCTTCAATCGTTTAAGCATTCATGTAATATTAACTTCGTTTGCATAGTGGGACACAAAAGGCGTTTTCTC
This sequence comes from Labeo catla, assembly GCA_012976165.1. Taxonomy (NCBI): domain Eukaryota; kingdom Metazoa; phylum Chordata; class Actinopteri; order Cypriniformes; family Cyprinidae; genus Labeo; species Labeo catla. Next base: position 10,991 of record VONZ01002516.1, read on the forward strand.
TGACATGCTGCGACTAACAATAGAACCATAAAATATACTGAACACGCATCATAATTACAAAATGAAAAGATTTTATTTCTGCGCTGAAATCCAGATCTTCAGAATCCATACGATTGCGAGGAACAGACCTAAATTCAAGCTTTTATCCGGCGATCTTCATCTCCATCCCGAACAGCGAATCCAGCAGCAACAGCTATAACCCGCGCTGAAGTGCATTTTCTAAATTCAAATATTGCCGCATTAGAGACTACAGGTTTTACGACAGGAAAAAACAACGCTCATTGGCTCCCGCCTGCCTTCGTCACAGATTACGACATGACGTGTTTCTGGTGTTTGAATGATGCGCGGGCGCATTCACGGAGTGGATCAAGACAATAATCTGGATATTATTTTCAGCGATTATCATTTTAAAATCTGCCCAGCACCTCAAACAAACCTACTGCATTCTGCCAGAGAGGACTGCGACTCCAAATGCATCGTCATTTGGATTACTTTTTGGTACGGCTGTTGATATTTTTGTAATAAATCAATGATTGTGATTGCACTGTCATGTTTTGTTTTCTTTATAACTGTACAGAGAGAGTTATGGTTAACATTAGGTTTAGGGGTAGTAGTGGGATTAGCGACTATAAAAAATATTTTTATTCAAAATTCTTAATAAATGGCAATTTCCCTGCATGTTTTGGTCAGTTACGTTTTATGTTAATGAAATAAAAGATACGTAAATATTTTACGTTTTTTAACAAAAAAATACGTAGCTATCTGTACGTTTTAAACGTTGAAATACGTCTAAATTCTATGTTTTAGCATCAATACAAAGTTCAAAAATGTACGTTATGTCCCTAAACGTTAACGTTACGTATAAATACCTACGTATAAACAGTGAGACCAGGCTGAATTAATGGATTATTCTGATAAATAAACTTGAAAATCACTTAATAAGTGCCATAATTAATGTGGATATAACTTTCACTTTAGAATAGGGGGTCAAATTGGCTTTATTAGTACTGTATTAATGGCAGTTTAGCCTTAATTATTGGCTTATTCTGGTAAATAAGCTTGAAAATCACTTAATAAGTGCCATAATTAATGTGGATATAACTTTAACAGAACTGTAGAACCTGATACATCAAATAGTCTTTATTACACTATTTTAGCCATTTATAATTGCAAACCAGCAGTAAATAAACATAATTACTAGCTTATTATTTGGTTAACTTAATAGATGGTAAATCACAGAAATATATTTAGATCACTCCAAAATAATAATAATAATAATAATAATAATAATGGCTTATTAAGTTGTAAATAATGGCTAACATGTATTTACTGTACATTCAGTTATTTATTAATTACTAGCTTATTTTTGTTATTTATTTTTGCTTATTTATGTGTCTTTAAATGTTTAATACTTTGTAAATAATGGCTATTATGCCCTTACTATATGTTCAGTTAATCATTATTTATGTATGTGTTCATGCTTATCTGATGCATAATTGTAAACAAGTTAATTGTGAATTACTAGTTTATTAATACTTAACTAATACATCATTTGGAACCTTAAAATGTTAAATTAATCATTAATTACTAGTGTGTTTGTGCTGAACTAATGCTTAACTGTGAACAAATTAACCATTAATTAATGCTTAACTAATGCATTATTCTGGACCCTTAAAATAAAGTGTTACCGAAACATTACTTACACTGTATAAGATCCTCTCGTCATCTGTCTGTAGCCACGCTTACGTTCTGTTTGTGAGATAAACAAGCTCAGTCTGTTCCTCTCAGCGCGTCCTCATCTGGAGTAAATACAAGGCTTTTTCCTCTCAGCAACTTCTTCCAAAACTAAAGTATCCCACACAAACACGTTGCCGCTTTGTTTACGAGTTGATGTGGGCGTTCATTTCGCACGTCTTTCACATGGATGTTTGTAATAACAATAGCGCGAGCAGCGCATGGGCATGATCTAATTAGCGGTAATGAGCTCAGATGGGAAAAACAGGACATGGTATTGGTTTCATATGGATTACTTACACACAGAATATGTGTTTTCGATTAAACTTACTTCATTCAAAAGTAGACATTCCAAGCTTTCTATAGACATATCTCTGGTGTTTGTGTGTCATGTATTCGCTGAGTTTTAGTTCATTTTAGTGACGCGTTTCAACTGGATATTCACGGAGACTGAGAAGACTGAAATGACACGCTGTATATTTACTTTATTTACAAAAACCACGAACATTTGTTGATATGTTGAGCGTACACAAATAAAAGTAAACTTTCTACAGATTCAGGTGATGTATTACTTTTATGTGTCCAATTAAAACCAAGGAAGCAATTGAAGTTGTTTTTGCTGACATCTGGAAAATATGCGAGTGCTCTCCCTGGTGCCTTAGCCGACCCCGGGACGCTAAAGAAGAAGAAATGAGGAATATGATGGGACATTTGCTTCATCATTCTTAGAGGACTAATTTTAGAGCTGTCACATATACTGCAAATTTAATTTCAATGCTAAAAGTTTAAATGCTGCCCTGAATTGCAGTGTTTGCAATTTCCACTTCAGTTTTCTGATGCATTTTGTTATTGAGCAAGAAGTTGGAAATTGTAACAAGCAGTTCAATGAAAGGTGAGCTGTGATGAACCCAAGTGCAGGCTTTATGAAGGTTTTAAGAAGTAATCAAAAGTAAACAAAGATATGGCATGAACAAACACACAAACTCACCAACAGCAGGTTACACATTTCAGTACACGACAAGAGACAGACTGTGTTTGAAACCGCATACTCAGTGAGTAGATACTTACTTAACGAGTGATAAAAGAGTAGGGATGCACCGATACTGAGCTCCTGTATTCGTACTTGTACTCGTTAAAATGCCCCGATACCAAATGCCGATACCACACAGCATGTGACAAGTGCGTATTCAGGCAAAGAAACACCAACAACAGAACAACAGACAGCAGAATGGAGTCATTAGAGATGTTTTCTGATACATTTTGTTTCACTTCTGCATCTGAAGTGAAAAGCAAGTGTTTTTTAAAAGCCAGAGCATGTATTTTCTCTCACTTCATGGTCACTCAGAGTGTTGTTCTCTCAATAGTGAGCAAGAAGTTGGAAATTGTAACAAGCAGTTCACTGAAAGGCAAGCTGTGGTGAACCCAAGTGCACAGCAAAAAGCCCAGTGTTAAATTAACTCTCCTGGGAGTTTATTTGAGTCCACACTCGAGCGTTAAAAGTAACACTGAAGCAGACTTAAAGTTAATGAGATAATTAGTGAATAATTAAGTGATGATTGACCATTATTGGATACAGCTGATGTTAACAATCAGAATCACCAAAGGAGAAAATCACAATTTTTTATGTCACATTACAGTGGTTTGCATTAGTTGAGCTCTTGACACTTAAATTTTTTACTTTAGATTTTGTTTGGCTGCTATCCCTGGTGAAAAAAACAGTATATGCTGGTAGGTATGTTTTGATGCTGGGATGCTGGGTTATGCTGGTCCATGACTAGCATGAACCAGCATCAAAACATACCTACCAGCATATGCTGTTTTTTTCACCAGAGATAATTGAATTATAACAGCCAGACAAACCAAGAGCACAAGTCATCAGGTGGTGATGATTATGTTTTAACATAATCATTATTTGACCTGAATTATTAAACTAATTTAGAGTCTAATCTCATTTCCTTCACCAACAGCAGGTTACAGTTTGCATTTGAAACCGCATACTCAATGAGTACAGGTGCTGGTCATATAATTAGAATATCTTCAAAAAGTTGATTTATTTCACTAATTCCATTCAAGAAGTGAAACTTGTATAATGTATACATTCATTCCACACAGACTGATACATTTCAAGTGTTTATTTCTTGTTTAATTTTGATGATTATAAATGACAACTAATGAAAACCCCAAATTCAGTATCTCAGAAAATTAGAATATTGTGAAAAGGTTCAGTATTGAAGACACCTGGTGCCACACTCTAATCAGCTAATTAACTCAAAACACCTGCAAAAGCCTTTAAATGGTCTCTCAGTCTAGTTCTGTAGGCTACACAATCATGGGGAAAACTGCTGATTTGACAGTTTCCAAAAGACGACCATTGACACCTTGCACAAGGAGGGCAAGACGCAAAAGGTCATTGCAAAAGAGGCTGGCTGTTCACAGAGCTCTGTGTCCAAGCACATTAATAGAGAGGCGAAGGGAAGGAAAAGATGTGGTAGAAAAAAGTGTACAAGCAATAGGGATAACCGCACCCTGGAGAGAATTGTGAAACAAAACCCATTCAAAAATGTGGGGGAGATTCACAAAGAGTGGACTGCAGCTGGAGTCAGTGCTTCAAGAACCACACTCAAAAAAATATTTCAGCCCTTAACGTAATTCAATTATGTACATCTTTTCCACGCATTTAGATTACATAGTTTTAATTTAAACAAATCAAGTAAACTTAATGTGATTCAAATGCATCAGTCTTACGTAAATGAAACAGGTAAAGTTGATGTAATATTTCCCAGTGTTAAACAAACCCTGCTTAGTGTTCATGTGTTTCCACACTACAGAGTGTTCAAGTAGCATTGACACAGTGTTGGAGTTAAGGAGATCATTATGTCATGATTGACCAATAATGATCAACACCTGCTGTTTACAAGCAGAATCACTGAAGGAAAGAGAAACACAAGAATCAGACACAGCCAAAGATAAAATGAACTTAAATAAATTTAATAGACATTAAATCTCTGATTAAACAACTCCACAAACATTACAGTTTGATTTGATTTCTGTCGTATATCCACTAATATTATTTGAGAACATCTAAACAGAGGTTTAGATGTTTTATTTATTTATATTTTTTAAGTTTCAGTTGACCTCACCATCATGGCGATCAGGGTTTACTTTAGTTGGACTCTTGACTCTTTTTTTTTTGGTTGCTTGTAATTGTGTGTATAAAGCACATCTATTACAGCAAAATAAAAAAGTCCAAAAAAAAAAAAATCTGATTTGGTGTTTTTGGTAAAAAAAATTTTGGTTGTGAAATCATTATCATCCAGTGGTCTGATGCACTGATCTCATGTAGGTTAGTCTATTATTTTTATAATGTTTGCAACAGGTGTATGAACTATTATGGATTATCTATTATTGTTTATCTTATACATTAAACTTTGAAATCTACGGTATCTTGTTGACACACACAGACATCAAGAATCAGCATTTGAATCTCAACAATGGTGACATTCAACAGCTGCATGCTGGGTAACAGCAGATTATAAAACTCACCCATGACTCCCAGCATGCAGCTGTTGAATGTCACCATTGTTGAGATTCATATGCTAATTCTTGATGTCTGTGTGTGTCTAAGTAACACTGGAGATCTTGAGGTAATAATAGTAACAGTTCATGCGACTACTGTAGATATCATGAAACCAAAAGGTAAACCACAGAACGATATCAGCAAATCAGGCCACTGGATGATGATTTATTAAATGTTCTTGGTTAATTATTATTGAAGGTGTATATCAATAATAATTAACCAAGAACATTTAATAAAACTATTTTTTCTCGTTGTTTGTTTGTTGCTATAATAAATGTGCTCTACAAACACAAATACAACTAAAGAGAGAGAGAGAGAGAAAAAAACTAAACTAATAAAGTCAAGGGTCCAGAGCCCAACTAAAGTAAACCCTGTTCACCATGATGGTGAGGTCAAATGAAAAGTTTTTTTAATAAAACATCTAAACCTCTGTTTATATGTTCTCAAATAATATTAGTGGATATATGACAGAAATCAAGTCAATCTGTAATGTTGTTTGTGGAGTTGTTTAATCAGAGATTTAATGACTTCATTTATTTAAGTTAATTTTATCTTTGGCTGTGTCTGATTCTTGTGTTTCTCTTTCCTTCTGTGATTCTGCTTGTAAACAGCAGGTGTTCATCATTATTGGTCAATCATGACATAATGATCTCCTTAACTCCAACACTGTGTCAATGCTACTTGAACACTCTGTAGTGGGGAAACACATGAACACTGAGCAGGGTTTGAAATATTACGTCAACTTTACCTGTTTCATTTACGTAAGACTGATGCATTTGAATCACATTAAGTTTACTTGATTTGTTTAAATTAAAACTATGTAATCTAAATGCGTGGAAAAGATGTACGTAATTGAATTACGTTAAGGGCTGAAATATTTTTTTGAGTGCACTACGCACAGACGTCTGCAAGACATGGGTTTCAGCTGTCGCATTCCTTGTGTCAAGCCACTCTTGAACAACAGACAGCATCAGAAGCGTCTCGCCTGGGCTAAAGACAAAAAGGACTGGACTGCTGCTGAGTGGTCCAAAGTTACGTTCTCTGATGAAAGTAAATTTTGCATTTTCTTTGGAAATCAGGGTCCCAGAGTCTGGAGGAAGAGAGGAGAGGCACAGAATCCATGTTGCTTGAGGTCCAGTGTAAAGTTTCCACAGTCAGTGATGGTTTGGGGTGCCATGTCATCTGCTGGTGTTGGTCCACTGTGTTTTCTGAGGTCCAAGGTCAACGCAGCTGTATACCAGGATGTTTTAGAGCACTTCATGCTTCCTGCTGCTGACCAACTTTTTGGAGATGCAGATTTCATTTTCCAACAGGACTTGGCACCTGCACACAGTGCCAAAGCTACCAGTACCTGGTTTAAGGACCATGGTATCCCTGTTCTTAATTGGCCAGCAAACTCGCCTGACCTTAACCCCATAGTAAATCTATGGGGTATTGTGAAGAGGAAGATGCGATATGCCAGACCCAACAATGCAGAAGAGCCGAAGGCCACTATCAGAGCAATCTGGGCTCTCATAACACCTGAGCAGTGCCACAGACTGATCTACTCCATGCCACGCCACATTGCTGCATTAATTCAGGCAAAAGGAGCCCCAACTAAGTATTGAGTGCTGTACATGCTCATACTTTTCATGTTCATACTTTTCAGTTGGCCAAGATTTCTAAAAATCCTTTTTTTTGTATTGGTCTTAAGTAATATTTACATTTACATTTATTCATTTAGCAGACGCTTTTATCCAAAGCGACTTACAGGTGGGGAATACATCAAGCCATTTGTCATAAAGAGGCAAAACGACCTACGAAGTGCTCAAATTACCATATAACAGGCATTGTTTAAATAAGTACAAGCTAGAAAGGGAAAAGAGTAGAAAAAAAGAATTTATTTATTTATTTGTTTTTGTTTTTTTAAGTCAAGTAGTGTCGAAAGAGATGGGTTTTCAGCAGTCGCTTGAAAGTTGATTCCAGATAGTGGTGGGAAGATCATTCCACCAGCCAGAAATGGTGTAAGAGAATGTTCTGGAAAGTGATTTTGTGCCTCTTTGTGATGGTACAATGAGGCGTCGCTCACTGGTGGATCTCAGAGTTCTGGAGGGAGTGTAGATTGGTAGCAGTGAGTGGAGGTAGGCGGGCGCCGAGCCTGTGGTTGTTCTATATGCAAGCATCAGTGTCTTGAATTTGATGCGAGTTGCAATTGGGAGCCAGTGCAGGGTGATAAAGAGAAGTGTGACATGGGCCCTTTTGGGCTCGTTGAAGACCAGTCATGCTGCTGCATTCTGAATCATTTGTAGAGGTTTGATTGTGCATGAGGGAAGACCGGCTAGAAGAGCATTGCAGTAGTCCAGCCTGGAGATGACCAGGGCCTGGACAAGAAGTTGTGTGGCCTGCTCTGTTAGAAAGGGCCTGATCTTTCTAATGTTGTGTAGGGCAAACCTGCAAGATCGAGCAGTTTTAACAATGTGGTCTTTGAAAGTCAGCTGGTCATCAAAGATAACACCAAGATTTCTGGCAGAACTTGATGGGGTAATTGTTAAAGTACCTAAATTGATGGTGAAATCATGCTGTACAGTCGGAGTGGCAGGGAAAATACACTCAAAAAAATATTTCAGCCCTTAACGTAATTCAATTACGTACATCTTTTCCACGCATTTAGATTACATAGTTTTAATTTAAACAAATCAAGTAAACTTAATGTGATTCAAATGCATCAGTCTTACGTAAATGAAACAGGTAAAGTTGACGTAATATTTCAAACCCTGCTCAGTGTTCATGTGTTTCCACACTACAGAGTGTTCAAGTAGCATTGACACAGTGTTGGAGTTAAGGAGATCATTATGTCATGATTGACCAATAATGATCAACACCTGCTGTTTACAAGCAGAATCACTGAAGGAAAGAGAAACACAAGAATCAGACACAGCCAAAGATAAAATGAACTTTAATAAATGAAGATATTAAATCTCTGATTAAACAACTCCACAAACAACATTACAGTTTGACTTGATTTCTGTCATATATCCACAAATTTTATTTCAGAACGTCTAAACAGAGGTTTAGATGTTTTATTTTTGTTTGTTTCAATTGACCTCACCATCATGGCGAACAGGGTTTACTTTAGTTGGACTCTTGACTTTTGATTTTTTTTTATGTTAATTGTTTTGGCTGCTATAGTTATGTGTATGAAGCACATTTATTATAGCAAAATTAAAAAGCCAAAAAGAAGTCTGATTAGGTGTTTTTGGTTCATTTTTATTGTTTGTTAAATAATTATCATCAAATGGCCTGATGCACTGATCTCATGCAGTGGTTAGTCTATTATTTTCATAATGTTTACAACAGATATATGAACTGTTATGGATGTTTATCTTATACACTAAACCTTGAAATCTACAGCATCAGTTTTACACACACAGACATCAAGAATCAGTATTTGAATCTCAACCATGGTGACATTCAACAGCTGCATGCTGGGTAACAGCAGATTATAAAACTCACCCATGACTCCCAGCATGCAGCTGTTGAATGTCACCATTGTTGAGATTCATATGCTGAATATTGATGTGTGTGTGTGTGTGTGTGTGTGTGTCTAAGTAATACTGGAGATCTTAAAGTAGTAATAGTAACAGTTCACACAACTACTGTAAATATCATGAAACTAACAGGAAAACCACTGAACAATATCAGCAAATCAGGCCACTGGATGATGATTGCAACAAAAATAATAGTTAACCAAAAACACTTAATATTTGTGGATATACGACAGAAATCAAGTCAAACTGTAATGTTGTTTGTGGAGTTGTTTAATCAGAGATTTAATGTCTTCATTTATTTAATTTCATTTTATCTTTGGCTGTGTCTGATTCTTGTGTTTCTCTTCTGTGATTCTGCTTGTAAGCAGCAGGTGTTCATCATTATTGGTCAATCATGACATAATGATCTCCTTAACTCCAACACTGTGTCAATGCTACTTGAACACTCTGTAGTGTGGAAACACATGAACACTGAGCAGGGTTTGTTTAACACTGGGAAATATTACATCAACTTTACCTGTTTCATTTACGTAAGACTGATGCATTTGAATCACATTAAGTTTACTTGATTTGTTTAAATTAAAACTATGTAATCTAAATGCGTGGAAAAGATGTACATAATTGAATTACGTTAAGGGCTGAAATATTTTTTTGAGTGTAAGGAGCTCAGTCTTTGCCAGGTTGAGCTGTAGATGATGTTCTTTCATCCACTCCGAGATGTCTGCCAAGCAGCCTGAGATCCGTGCAGCTACTGTTGGATCATCTGGTTGAAATGAAAGATAGAGCTGTGTGTCATCAGCATAGCAGTGGTAAGAGAAGCCATGTGCCTGTATGATGGGCCCCAGTGATGTAGTGTAAATGGAGAAGAGGAGGAGTCCAAGAACTGATCCCTGAGGAACCCCTGTGGCCAGATGATGTGCTTTGGATACCTCCCCTCCCCAGGCCACCCTGAAAGACCTACCTGTGAGATAGGATTTAAACCAGCGTAGTGGAATTCCTGTGATGCCCAGCGATGAGAGGTTGGACAGGAGGATCTGATGATTCACTGTGTCAAAAGCAGCAGAAAGATCCAGCAAAATGAGTACTGATGATCTGGAATCGGCTTTTGCAATCCGCAAGGCTTCAGTGACTGACAGTAGTGCAGTTTCAGTTGAGTGGCCACTTCTGAACCCTGACTGGTTAGCATCCAATAAACTGTTCTGTGCGAGAAACAGTGATACCTGGTTAAAAACGACTCGTTAAAGTGTTTTTGCTATGAATGGAAGGAGAGAGATCGGTCTATAGTTATCTATAAGTGAAGTGTTTAATGTAGGTTTTTTGAGCAGTGGGGTTAGCCGTTAAATGTTAAAGAATTTCCATTTGTTAGAAATGAGTATTCCAGTACCCCCAACCCCTCCCAGTGTGACGAGGGGTCTGAGAGAAGGAGAAATATTATGCCAATATTATAATATTCTAATTTTCTGAGATACTGAATTTGGGGTTTTTATTAGTTGTCAGTTATAATCATCAAAATTAAAACAAATAAACACTTGAAATATATCAGTCTGTGTGGAATGAATGTATACATTATACAAGTTTCACTTCTTGAATGGAATTAGTGAAATAAATCAACTTTTTGAAGATATTCTAATTATATGACCAGCACCTGTAGATACTTAAGTACTTACTTAACAAGCGCTAAAAGAGTAAGTACTCTACAGCCAAATCTCATTGAGTATGAATGTAATCTGTATGTCATCTACAAGCTTATAACAAGTGCGACAAATTAAAAGATACAAGCGGTAGGTTTGATCATCTATCCGTAAGTATTTTGATGTTGATGAAGTTTGCTCATTTTGTGGTCTTGTTAAAGAAACAATTTAACATTTTATTGTGATTACAGTATAGCCAATTTCTTATATTCTTAATGTGATCCACAGTTTTATATCTAAAAATTAAATCATTATCTCTTTAATATGTTGTTAATTTCTTCATTTTATGTGTACATTTTTGTATCCATGAACATAAGTGGTTTAAATCCCCTTTATGTTTACTTTTTTTTTTCTTGATGAATTTAACTCTCATTTCATCCATCAGGCTTCTAAAAAAAGCGCCATGATCAAGTGACATTGTACTTGCAAGTTCACATCTCTTTAACGTTATTTTTAGTGATCTCCAACTGGCCAAGTTGAACATCATTAGTGCCGACGTGGGTAACAATCTTACTGAATTTATATTTAGCATTGTAGTGTCTGCTTAGGATCACTGATGATCGTTTAGGATTTACATTGTAGAGAACCTTTTAGCCTTTTGACATTTGCATATAAATTACGGACATGGCCTCACATTCTACATTTATATGGGTGTTTAATGGTCTATGGTTCCCTCCTTGCTCTCACGAAGATGCTAAACAGATCAACTCTTGTCTCCCCATTGGACTTCAAAGGCATTCCATAAGGAAGGCAATCACCAGTACCAAGCAGATCCTCAGATCCTTGGTGGCTGGCAGACTATTCCCAATACACATAACACACACACATAGAAACCTTTTTCTTTATTTAGACTATATTTAACCAGTTATAAATGTACTTGGTATATGCATGTGTTGCTTGTATGTTTCTATATTATATTAGCCCAGTTACCCCTCGTTATTGGTACTAGTTAATCTCTAAATGCGTATTTTCAATGTATGAATGTATCTCTGGTTTAATACCTTCTAGATGTTTCATTCTTGGTATCAAAACGATCTGCACTTTATTTTCTGAACAATGGTGTGCACCATGTGATTAGAAAATGCATCATACCGTTTGTACTATATTGTGGGTAAAACTGCATCAATTCCCCAGGCCAGCAGTAAACATGCAAATGGGCCATAAATGGAGACAAAGAGAAGTTCTCCCGCTCAAAAATCCAAACCTTGTATTGGCCAATTCACCCAAAGGTGGGTGTGGTAGGGAAACTATCAAAAGACCCTAACACCAACCCATCCATGCTCAAACCCTTCAAGACACTCTCCAAGACTCATCCTCTGAGTCAATTTTCCGGTAGTTTATCTTCAAGTAACTTTGTCGACTCGCTGTGGATTTTCCTATCTTCGAACGAACTAGAGAAAACCTCCAGAACGCCTAAAGAATTCATCCAGAACTTCCATTGTCTACCGCATCAGGACTCTTGTTCAGCAACAAAGCCAATGCAAGTAACCTTTACAACTATTTAGATGCGTGTTTTAAGTTGAGCCCCTTTTTAAGGTGATTTTGCTTCTCTGATGATTCTCATGTGGTCGCTGGTTAACTGATGCTAAATACTGCCATTCTTGCCTTCTCTCTCTCCTTTTTCCTCACTTTCTTTCTCTATGTATATGTACACGTGTATTGCTTAGTTAGTTGTATGTTAGCTGCAGTTCCATTTATTAAATTACATATATTCACAATTGATTGCCTCTGTGTGCTGCGCACAATTTGAAGTCACTGAATATTTGATACATGCTACATTTTGAGTTTACTACAAGTTAAGTTACTGCTAGTACTGACTGAAGTAGGAAAGTTATTCTTTCCTGGCCAGAAAGTAACCTTTCCTAGAGTTGATGAATGATTATACTGTCTATTCGGTGGACGAACAGATCAAATAATTGTAACGTTAATTCTGCTACAGTTAATTCTAAGATCTGATTAAAATATTCATAATTATAGCCAGTTATAATTAATCATAAATATTTCCCTTTTGAGCTAATTCGCTACAGCATTAGCCAGCACTTTTAAATTTGCCAAGATGTCAGGCGCTCTGGCTCTTGGTAAACATTGGACTATGGTGGCTGGTGTCTCTATTTTCACGTTCTGTACAATAGAACCAATAACTAGAGCACTTTGATCAGGTTTCTCAGTGGGTGCGTCACTGAGTGGGGAGAATATGGAGTTAGAATTGTTGCATAATTCTAAAGAAATACATTATGATCCACAAATAAATGTAAAGCGATTGACAAAAACAAAGCATATTCACAAAATAAATAGAATGAGATCCACAAATAAATCTTAGAGTTCCACAAACATGAATTATATTCACAAGTAAAAAAATTAGAGTTGCAAATAAAAAACATACTCACAAATATTTTTTTTATTTTACAAACACAACTTTGCCCGGCATTTATATGTGAATCGCGTACTGTGCATTTGTAGATCGCTGTGCGTATTTGTGGATAGCTCTCTGTTCATCTGTAAATCGCTGCGCGTATTTGTGGATTTTGAAACATTTCAAGCGTCAAGACGCACACTGATCCACAAATGGATGGACTCCACCCACCTTCTACTTAAGCCAATCAGATACCGTCCACGTGGGGCTGACCAATCGTTGCATGTTCTCGCTCCAACCAATCACGTTTTGCCTTACAATCAGTGCGGGACCAGCCGTAATTCAGGACAATTAACCAATCTCTTCAAAATGGACGACCAGGACAGTGGTGCTTATCACAGCATTATTGTAATAATATCTAAAATAAAACAAGTAATGTTATGTGTAATGTAATCAGTGTTTCATGTATCACTGAGTTGATGCATGTTTTGACCATGAGTGTGTTTAGCAAACTGGTATTCTACGGTGACCAGTAGGGGGGGTCTTCGGTTCACTTAGTTTTGTCGTGGCCACGACATATAAACTCATGGGAACGTGATAATATAACACAGCCACGAGATATTAATTAGTGGGAACGTGATATTACATCGTGGCCACGAGAACGTTTTGTCGAGGTAACGACATACTTATGCCACGACTTCTTATGTTGAGGGAACAACATATTTTTCTTGTGGCCACGAGTTTATTGCATAAACAAACCTGCGTGACCATAGCAACCCGGGATTATCAGAGATGGATTCATTATTATTTTATTTTGAATTAATTAATTTATATATTATTTATTATAGATTATTTCATAATTTCTTTTATTGTTTTATAATATAAATTATTATATTGCACGCAATGTAAACAGCATTCATATTAAGTTTATAATGAATAAACGATACCTAAAGTAGTCTAAATAACAATAAACATTTTTACCCATCCCTCAATCGTCTTCAAAATATTTGTATATTATTATTAGGCCATTATTATCACCATCATCTTCATCAACATCATTATTATTAGCCTATTATTATATTTTTATATTTTCCCTTCATTTCGATCTTACATAACGTTCTTATTAATAATAATAAGAAGAAGAAGAAGAAGAATATACAAATATTAAATTAAATGTTTAATGTTAGTAAAAATGTTTTAAACAACTCTGATAATCCCAGGTTGCTATGGTCACGAAGGTTTGTTTATGCACGAGAAAAAAATGCCGTTCCCTCATCATAAGAAGTCGTGGCCACGAGAAATGGATGTCGTTCCCTCAACATAGCATCTCGAGGCCACGACATCGTTACCTCAACAAAACGATCTCGTGGCCACGACATAATATGACGTTCCCACAAATTAATATCTCGTGGCCACATTATATTATCACGTTCTCACGAGTTTATATGTCGTGGCCACGACAAAACTAAGTGAACCGAAGACCTCCCCTCCCGGTCACCGTAGAATACCAGTTTGCTAAACACACTCACGGTCAAAACCCGCATCGACTCAGTGATACATGAAACACTGATTACATTACACATAACATTACTTGTTTTATTTTAGATATTATTACAATAATGCTGTGATGAGCACCACTGTCCTGGTCGTCCATTTTGAAGAGACTGGTAAATTGTCCTGAATTACAGCTGGTCCCGCACTGATTGTAAGGCAAAACGTGATTGGTTGGAGCGAGAACATGCAATGATTGGTCAGCCCCACGTGGCCGGTATCTGATTGGCTTAAGTAGAAGGTGGGTGGAGTCCATCCATTTGTGGATCAGTGTGCGTCTTGACGCTTGAAATGTTTCAAAATCCACAAATACGCGCAGCGATCTACAAATGCACAGTACGCGATTCACATATAAATGCCGGGCAAAGTTGTGTTTGTAAAATAAAAAAAATATTTGTGAGTATGTTTTTTATTTGCAATTTTAATTTTTTTACTTGTGAATATAATTCATGTTTGTGGAACTCTAAGATTTATTTGTGGATTTCATTCTATTTATTTTGTGAATATGCTTTGTTTTTGTCAATCGCTTTACATTTATTTGTGGATCATAATGTATTTATTTGGAATTATGCAACAATTCTAACTCCATAGGACAACCTGTTTGATGTTCTGATCAGAACGGAAGAGCGGTGTTTTGACCCGCGACTATGCCGTGTCACAGTCACCCAGTTGCCCTGCTGCATAGGCAAAGTTAGCAGAACCAAACTACGTACGGGACTCCCTGAGCTAAAGCCGTATCTAAGGCCATCACATTGTTGCTATCCTCAATTAAAGTTTGGATGTGTGTCTCTAGTTCTGAAAACTTTTCTGTCAGCCTAACTATTTCCCTGCATTTATCACATGTGAATCCCTCACTGCTGACAGAAATAAACCATACATGTGGCAAGCAGTGCAAAAAACTATATCAGAAGAAGCCATTACTCACCGTGATTGTACGACGATTCCAACTTACCACTGTTGTTCGATGAACTTGTGAAAAACAGAGCAGAGGAAGAAAACAACAGAGTGAGAGAAAAAAGAAAAAAGGCAGGCATGAATAGAAACTGAAACGGAACGCAGGTGGGAAGCTGACCGGCTAACGGAATGCTAACATGCTGCACTTACGGTTATAGATTAAAACTGGACGATCAAATTAGTCAGATTAGTTTGATGGATAATATCAGAAATTTGGTGGGACTTAAGCTATATTTATCACTTTGAAACAACAGAGAGTGATAGTAAGATAGAGATTTCAACAGTAAAACGAAGCTACAACCCACATAGCAATTGACATCTGGCCCAGCTCTGGGCCAAGCAAGCAGTTACACTCGGCCCAAATGCAGCAAAGAATTACGGCCCTTGAGTGGCCCAGATCTGGATTACAGACATGAGCCACACATGAGCCATAACTGGCCAAAATCTCAGCCAAACAGTAACTTACAAGCTTTCATAGTGTTACCCACAAGCAACCTTTGAATCAATGTTAAAAGTAGTTGATTTGTCAGTGTTAATGACACTCAATTAATATAACTTTTGTTGAAAAAAAAAAAATTAAATTGTAACAAACCACCATTGTTGTGATCAGTGTTTGCTTTAGTTGTGCTCTTGACTCTTCTGACTTGAATGTTAGATTTTCTTTGTCTTGTAACATTGTGTGAAAATACATTGTTTGAGACAATGAAAGCTAAGATCTACTGGGATCAGATGATGGTCACTGTAATCATTATGAGATTATATGAATAATTATTCACAATGTGTGATATTGCAATGTGAGATTAACCATCTGGGGTCTGTTTTGGCACCCTGGAGAAGTTTTGTCATGCCCTGACATTTGTTTTTTTTTCTTTCAGTATTTTAAAAACATATTAATGGCTAAAATTTGTTTACATTGTAATCAGCACAAACTGGGCTACAATAATATGCAAGCAACATGAATGTACATGTTTGCGTTTTAGAGAAAACAACGTTTATGCGTGGTCAGTGAAAAACTAACATTTTTAAGTCACTGAAATAAGACCATGAAACACATTCAGAACATTTGTTCACAAAACTTCTGAGAGCTGGATGTGGTAGTCTAGAGTTTTTTCTACAAGATGATGTGAAAATCATCTCGTTCACTCGTTTACAGAAAACAATATATTGATTTAAATTTTCTAAGACATATTTTGTGATCAAAAGGGAATATGCGAGGGAGTGACAATGGCCATGAATATTTAGTGATTCACACCTGAGAGACAAAAGGCCCTCCCCTAATGGCCCATCAATGAGACTGTGACTGTCAGGTAGAAACAATGAGAGATTCAGAGAATGGAGTTTTAGACTATTTGTATTTTATTTACAACACAGTATAATATAAACATACATAGTGAAGCTCAAAAGCACATTAATGACTACACTGATCTAACCATAGAGACAAGAACAGACTTTGTGTCATTCCTGAAAACTGTTTTGAATTCTGTTCAACAAGTGAAACAAGTAAATTATACCTGATATTTAAGTGATTGCTGCTTCTTTCCATGGATTTAAGAAACAAAACTCATCATCAGTAGTCCAAGAAATTGTTTTACAATAAAAAATCAGTGTAGTTGAACATCTGATGTTGGTACAGCACAGGGGCGTCGTTAGGGCTAATCATTCGGGGCTCGAGCCCCGAAAGATTTTTCTTTAGCCCCGAATGTTTTGGTATCGCTGTATGATTTCCGAGGAAATGAATTTCGGAATTAATTTGAATGAATTAATCAAAAGCCGGTCATTACACTTAAAACAAATCGCAATATAGCCTAGTATCTGTAAATATTACGCCGCAAAATACCATTTAAAAATGAATCCTGCATGTTCTGCATGTCTCTTTATGAATGAACGGTGCAGATGCAGGCGCGGTTTCCTTTACTACACAAAAGCGTGCGCGATGCTCGCGGTGATTTCAGCGTCTGCCATAAAAAATGCATGAACAACATCTCCAGAACTGCTCTGAGAGTACTTCGTGAGAACTTCACTGTTTCATTTGAGTAAACCAGGGTAATATACTCAAAGAAATTTAAAGGTATTCACAGAAACCCGTCTAAATAGAAGTTCGGTTTAGCTTGTATAGACATTGTGGCAGAAATACATTACTATCATTCAGTAGAATGCATGTGTACTACTATACTACTACTACTGTTGAAAAATTAATAAAACTTTGTTACACAATATTTATTTCATCTTTAAAACTGTATTAGTACATATCCTTTATTGGCCCAAAATAAAATTTAATTTTCATGAATTAAAAGATAAATTAATATTTTATGTCTTTATTTCATAACCAGAAAAATTTAAATACACAACAGAGAAGGCTGTTGTAGAAATAAATAAAAGTTGTTTTATGCATTTAAATAAATAGACATGGTAAAACAAATCTGGTAACAATAAAAAATAAAACACTTCATAGGACCCTAAACATAACTTACCTTTTGATGAATTGGCTTAAATTGTATAAATTTCATTGTTTTAATTAATTAGACATATTTTTTATTACTAAAATTACATTTACCCATTAAAAAGGAGTCCAGAAAAATTTTAACAGAAAAAAAAAAGAATTTAGAAAAAAAAAAGAAATTTGAAAAAAATAAAATAAATAAATTTGAAAAAAATAAAATAAATAAATAAATAGGGCCCTATTTTTGCATGTAAATATATATTTTTAAATGTACTATTTTATTTGTGTAATATGTTTTTGTAAAGTTAACATTTTGTGATAATATTTTGATATGTTTGCTATTTGCAGTGATTATGATTTACAATTTTTTTCATAGTGTAACTGTTGTTTTGTGCCACTGCTTTAGCAAAGTATCTGTCAAATAAACTAAAATCGAAAGCACAATATGACTTTGCTCACATGATGAGTTCATGATCCAGTGTTTTCAGAGTATCAGAAGAGGGGTGAGTCAGGTCATCAACCTTTTTTCTTTGTTCAATTTGCACAATGAACATGGGTTAACTTATAGCTCTTATTTTTGAACTCTTAAAGTGCACCAGATTAATGAATTTACTTTTAAAATATATCAATTTTTCTCCTGGGGGGCATGCCCCCCCGGACCTCCCTAGAAGGATCCAGGTTCACCCACCTGTGTCTAACAAAATCTATGATGTTAGCTCCCATCCACCACTACTAGCCCCTGATGTTTTGCCACCAGCCCCAGATGTTTTCACATCCTAGAAACGCCCCTGGTACAGCACTCTTCATGTGGCATTCATCTGTGGTGCAGCAATCAGATCACATCTGTAAGCATGTTAATATCAGGAGCATCTGTAATATATACATATAGTATGATTTTGTAGTCATAGATTCACACATGCTTTATACTATCATAAAAAATGGCATTTTATAGGTGAGAAACTAATTATTGTTTAGCACGTTAAACATCTATTCATGAACAGAGTGTTAATAATAAACTAATAATATCCTATTGTTATACAATAAATAAATAAATATGATTTTATAGTCATAAACACAAGCATGCTTTGTATGTATTATACAATACAAAACCATTTTATGTCTGGGAAACTAATTTATTATTGTTAAGCACGTCATAAACATCTATTCGTGAACAGAGTATATGACAGTAGTTTTGTCTAAACAATCTTAGACTCTATCATTCAGTTCTACAGTGTAAACACTATTACTTTTATATCGCGTCATTTTTTATTTTACATTAAAAACATCCTGCCGTCATGAAACATTTCAATGCAATGAAATGAAACATACTTCGCAACGTTTCACTTGATTGCACATGTAGTCAGGAATTATAGAAACTACTATCATGTGTACAAGTTACATCACAGTAACACAACAACTAACGTAAGTAGGCTAATGAAAGAAAGACTTACTCTTTCGGTGTATCTCTCCATGCGTCGCATCGCGCTCTTCCTCTGAGGAAAATATAAATCTTTCTCCTCACAGCGCGTCTTCTTCCAGTAACAAGATGCAAGTAGCCGAGATAAACAATGAAGACAGTCTTGCTGCTTTGTTTACGCTGATGTGATCCAGCGCATTTTTCAACCCCAGAGGATTAAAGCAGATGTAAAGCTATCATACTTCCACAAATTAACAGAAAATCCAAAAAATAAAATAATAAAATAAATACAATAACTAAAAAAATAATAAAATTTATATAAATTAATTAAAAAAAAAAAATTAAATAAAAAATAAATAAAAATAGCAGAATCAATTAGACATCAAGGATCAGTGTATGAAACTCAACAATAGTGACTGTCAGCAAAAGAAAATTTGATGCAGAAATGCATGCTGGGTATCACCACAGGAAAAAACTCATTCATGATTCCCAGTATGCATTGCAGTTGATCTGTTTATTTGAATTAGTTTGATGATTGTCACCATTGTTGAGGTTTGTATGTTAAGTGATGATGTCTAAATCTTTCTGTGCATTGCCACAGTTTTTTTTTTTTTTTAACATTTGTGATACAGAATCATCAGTAATGAAAGATCATCAATATTATTTAGTATTGTTTTTCAAATTTACACCCATCACAAAACATAATCAACTTTATTTTAAAACATCTCTTTTTAATAGCATAAGCGTTCGCATTGAAGCACTATTATAGCGCAGAAAAATAATTGACTTAATGAAAGGCAAGAATCAAGAACCCAACTAAAGCAAGCACTGATCACAGTAATGGTGATTTTGTAGAAATGTCAAAATTGTTTCAACATTAATTGATTTAACCCTCTGGGGTCGAAAAACGCGCCGGCGCGGTTTGTGGCCGTTTTTCTGATAACGCCAAAAAGAACTTCAATTACTCCATCATTTTTGATCGTACAGATAAGAACAATACATCAATGGAATCTGTAAGGAGTTCACTTTTATTTGTGTACACTCATAATAACAACAACAACACTCTGTGGTTTTGTGAAATAAAGCAAACAAACAGGGTATGTAGTCTGCCGCATTGTTGTCTGTGATCGTCATTAAGAAATGCGTCACTAAAATGAACTCAAACTCAGCGAATACAAAACACAGAGACATGGGAGATATATCTATAGAAAGCCTGATATGTCTACTTTTAAATGAAGTAAGTCTTATCGAAAACAAATATCATGTGTTAAAGTAATCTGTATGAAACCAACCCCATGTCCAGTCTTTCTCGTCAGACCTAATTATTTTTAATTTGATCACGCCCACGAGCTGCTTTCGGTTTGTTATTATAATCAGCCACGTGGAGGCGCGAGCGGCGAACCGCCCACATCAACGAAAACAAAGCGGGAGACTTCACTTCAGTGTTCATCTCGCCTACTTACATCTTGTTACTGGAAGAAGACGCGCTGTGAGGAGAAAGATTTATATTTCCCTCAGAGGAAGAGCGACACACGGCGAGATCCACCGAAATAGTAAGTCTTTCTTTTATTAGCCTACTTACTGTCACGAATCTGGTCGGTGTCCTGTTCTCCGCTCACCACCAGATGTCACTCTCACCTCACCTACACACTCTGACTGCTGCACTACACCCCAGACTACGTTCCCTATCAGCCATTGCTCTTCTCCCGCGTCCAATCAGAGACAGTATAAAAGCCCCGGTCCTCCCACTTGCAAACCATGGATTGTTAGATTGTATTGTTGTGTTGTTAGCGTTCCCTAGTTTCCCAAGTTCCTAGTCTCCTCGTTCCCGTGTTTGACTCTCGCCTGGACTATCGTTTACTCTCCCTGGATTATCTGTGTTGCTCCCGTTCGCTCCTGTTCGACCCCCACGCCTTACTCACGGACTTCTATTGTGCATCGCCCACGTTAAACCTGTCTGCTATTGTTGTTTGACCCAGCCTGTACGACTATGTCTTTGTCTCGTCCCAATAAAAGCTCGCAAGTGGATCCGCTCGCCTCTCGCCTCTCTCTCCTGGTTACAGAACAATCCATCACAACAGGATCCAGCAGCTTTCACCCCGGACATTCACCTGATATGGACACGGACATAACTCTTTGCAGAATCAAACAGCGATCACACACACTCGAACAATATACCCGTGAGTTCATTTCCATCGCTAACTACTCCACTCTCCCGGACTGCATAATAATTGAGCTTTTTTGTGACGGCGTGAACCAGCCCCTCCGTACACAACTGAGACGCGAGGGTCCGCGCTCGTCACTGGAGGATTTTTTAAACTTTGCATTTTTGTGTGTGGGTTCGCCATGCACCGTGGGGGTCGCGCAGAGGGAGCGCGACAACGCGGCAATGGCGACCGCGCGTCCCATTCGCAGATGGATGGTCATGCCGGAGCACGATGCTACAAACATGTTTGCCGCCTGGATCGCTCGTGAAATGGCGGCCGTGTCGGAGCGCGCTCGAGCAATGGCGGCGACAGCGGTGCCCGTTCACAAGATGACGGCGGCGGCGGAGCCCGTTCACAAGATGGCGGTGAAAACAGAGCTTCGTCACGTCACAGCTGCCATATCAGAGCCATATAAGGTTGCAGCTGCCTCTCCCGAGTCAAGTCAAGTTTCTAAGTCAAGCCAAGTTGCAGCTGTCTTTCCTGAGTCAAGTCAAGTTTCCAAGTCAGGTCAAGCTGCAGCTGTGTTTCCTGAGTCAAGTCAAGTTGCAACTGTGTTTCCTGAGTCAAGTCAAGTTTCCAAGTCAAGTTGCAGATTAGTCAAGCCAAGTTTCCAAGTCAAGTCAAGTTCCTGCATTTCCCGAGTCAAGTCAAGTTACTGCTGTTCCAGTGACAAGTCAAGCTACGGTCCTTGTTCCTGTGTCAAGTCAGGTCAAAGCTGTGTTTCCTGTGTCAAGTCAAGTCAAAGCTACAGCTGTCTCTTCTGTCTCAAGTCAAGTTACAGCCATCATTCCCGGGCCAAGCACTGTCAAGATGGCTGCCACGCCAGAGCCTGTTGCAAAGATGGCCGTCACGCCAGAGTCTGTTGCAGAGATGGCAGTCAAGCCAGCGCCCGCTAACGTCAGTCACGTCGCCAGCGCCCGCTAACGTCACGTCAGTCAAGCCAGCGCCCGCTAACGCCACGTCAGTCAAGCCAGCGCCCGCTAACGTCACGTCAGCCAAACCACAGCCCGCTCAGGACATCTCCGTCAAGTCACAGCCTGTTCACGCCATGTCTTCTGCTCCGGAGTCTGCACCCATCATGGCCGCCCTTCCTGAAGCGGTTCCTGAGTCAAGCAAAGTCGCAGCTGTGGTCTCGTCTGACATCTCAAGATCACGGCCTATCATGATGGCCTACGTGCTGGACTCACCCCTAATGACGGTATGGGCAGCTAAAATGGTGCTCCTTCAGGTCGCGGCGGCTACCCCCGAGTCAAGTCAAGACACAGCTGCCGTTCTCCATGAATCAAGCCAGGTCACAGCTGTTGCCCTCGAGACAAGCCCGGTCACAGCTGTTGTTCCAGAGTCAAGTCACGCTACATCTGTTGTTCCTGAGTCAAGCCATGTTGTTCATGAGTCAAGTCCCGTTACAGCGGATCTTCATGAGCCAAGCCAGGTTACAGCAGATCCTCATGAACCAAGTCAAGCTGCTGCTGTTATTCCAGAGCCAAGTCAAGCTTCAGCCGCTGCTCCAGAGTCAAGTCAGGCTACAGCTGTAGCTTCCAAGTCCAGTCAAGCTTCCAAGTCCAGTCAAGCTTCCAAGTCCAGCAACGTCAGGGCTGTCGTTCCTGCGCCAAGCAATGTCAGGACTGTCGTACCTGCGTCGAGCAACGTCAAGGCGGTTGTTCCTGAGTTAAACCGATTTAAAGCTGCGGCCGCTTCTGATTCAACTAATGTCAAAACTGCTGCTCCTGAGCTGAGTACGGTCAAGACTGAGGTTCTTGTGTCAAGCAAGGTCAGAACGGATCTACACGAGCCAAGTCAAGTCACAGTAGATCTCCATGAGCCTAGTCAGGTCACAGTTGATTTTCACAGGCCAAGTCAGGCCTCAGCCAGTCACCACGAACCAGGTCAAGTCACCGTTGATCCTCATAGGCCAAGTCAAATTGCCGCTGATCTCCAAGAGTCAAGTCGGTTCACTACTGAGCTTCACGAATCAAGTCAAGTCACGGCCAATCTCCACGAACTAAGTCAAACCACAGCTGATCTTCATGAGCCAAAGGAAGTTATTACTGCTGTTCCAGAGCCAGGTCACGTCTCGTCTGACCTTCCAGAACCCCGACACGTCTCGTCTATCTGTCCAGAGCCTCACCATGTCCCGCCTGACGGCCCAGAGTCAAGTCACGTCTCGTCTGAGCGCCCAGAGTCAAGTCGCGTTTGGTTTGACCGCCCAGAGCTTTGTTACATCATGTCTGCCAGTGTGATGGCAACCGCCATCCTCAGCATCTGGGCCGCAAGCTACGCTCCAGAGATCTTGACGACGACTCCAGAAGTCCTGCCCGTCGTCAAGTCTGTGCCAGAGGTCTCGTCTGACCTCCCTGAGCCTTGTCACGTCATGTCTGCTAGCGTGCTGGCGATCGCCATTCTCAGTGTGTGGGCTGCACACTCGGCTCCAGAGGTCACATCTGTTCGCCAGCCAACTCCTGCGGTCCCGTCTGATCTCAAGCCTGCTCCAGAGCTCCCGTCTGATCTCAAGCCTGCTCCAAAGCTCCCGTCTGATCTCAAGCCTGCTCCAGAGCTCCCGTCTGATCTCAAGCTGCTCCGGAGGTCCCGCCTGATCTCAAGCCTGCTCCAAAGCTCCCGTCTGATCTCAAGCCTGCTCCAGAGCTCCCGTCTGATCTCAAGTCTGCTCCGGAGGTCCCGCCTGACCACGAGACAGACCCAGAGGCCTCACCAGTCGGAGAAGCCGCGCCAATGCCTCCTGAGGTGTCAGCTTCGGCTGTAGATCCTCCTAGGGAGGCGGCGTTCTGCCTCAAACTCTGCTTCTCCCCTTATTCTGTCTGCCTCCTCTGTCTCTACTGTTCCTAGGTCCCAGGCCATAACGCGTTTCCTGCTCCAGGAGTCCCGCCTGGTCTCAAGTCCAGCTCCAGAGGTCCTGCCTGGTCTCAAGTCAGCTCCAGAGGTCCGCCTGGGTCCCAGTCAGCTCCAGAGGTCCCGTCTGGTCTCAAGTCTGCTCCAGAGGCCTTCCCCATCGGAGAAGCTGTGCCAATGCCTCCAGAGGTGTCGGCGCCTGCCGTAGAACCTCTTATGGAGGGGGCGTTAACCGCTAAACTCTCTGCTTCTCCCTTTTTTCTGTCTGCCTCCTCTGTCCCTGCTTTCCCCAGGTCCCAGCCCGTGACGCAGATTCCTGTTTCGCCCTGGAGGGCTGCTCCGCCTCCTGCTCTGCCCCCTGTTCCGCCCTGGAGGACTGCCCCGCCTCCTGTTCCGCCTCGGAGGGCTCTGGCCTCGCCTGTCCCGCCTCCGGTTCCGCCCTGGAGGGCTCTTGCGTTGCCTGCTCCACCTCTGGCTCCGCCCTGGAGGGCTCCTGCGCCTCCTGCTCCGCCTCCAGCTCCGCCCTGGAAGGCTCCTGCTCCACCTCCGCCCTGGAGGGCTCTTGCTCCGCCTCCGGCCCCACCCTGGAGGGTACCTGCTCTGTCGGTCCTGCCTCAATCTCTGGGCTTCCCACATGGACCTGGTCCTCCAGCCCTCGCCCTGACTCGCTCCCACCCCCACCGCTCCCCTGGACTGTTATTCTGTTGGAGCGTCTGGAAGCCGCTCCTTGGGGGGGGGCTATGTCACGAATCTGGTCGGTGTCCTGTTCTCCGCTCACCACCAGATGTCACTCTCACCTCACCTACACACTCTGACTGTTGCACTACACCCCAGACTACATTCCCCATCAGCCATTGCTCTTCTCCCGCGTCCAATCAGAGACAGTATAAAAGCCCCGGTCCTCCCACTTGCAAACCATGGATTGTTAGATTGTATTGTTGTGTTGTTAGCGTTCCCTAGTTTCCCAAGTTCCTAGTCTCCTCGTTCCCGTGTTTGACTCTCGCCTGGACTATCGTTTACTCTCCCTGGATTATCTGTGTTGCTCCCGTTCGCTCCTGTTCGACCCCCACGCCTTACTCACGGACTTCTATTGTGCATCGCCCACGTTAAACCTGTCTGCTATTGTTGTTTGACCCAGCCTGTACGACTATGTCTTTGTCTCGTCCCAATAAAAGCTCGCAAGTGGATCCGCTCGCCTCTCGCCTCTCTCTCCTGGTTACACTTACATTAGTTGTTGTGTTACTGTGATATAACTTGTAGACATTATAGTAGTTAGATTTTTTTCCAAACTATAAGTCCTGACTACATGTGTAATCAAGTGAAACGTTATGAAGTATGTTTCATTTCATTGCCTCGAAATGTTTGACGACGCCAGGATGTTTTTAATGTTCTATAAAATAAAAATGACGCGATATAAATGTAATAGTGTTTACACTGTAACACTGAATGATAGAGTCTAAGATTGTTTAGACCAAACTACTGTCATATACTCTGTTCACGAATAGATGTTTATGACGTGCTTAATAATAATACATTCGTTTCCCAGACATAAAATGGCTTTGTATTGTATAAGACATACAAAGCATGCTTGTTTATGACTATAACATCACATTTATTTATTTATTTATTCATTTATTTATCGTATAACAATAGGATAATATTAGTTTAGTATTAATACTATGTTAATGAATAGATGTTTAACGTGATAAACAATAATAATTAGTTTCTCAGATATAAAATGCCATTTTTTAAAGACAGTATAAAGCATGTGTGAGTCTATGACTACAAAATCATACTATATGTATATATTACAGGTGCTCCTGATATTAACATGCTTACAGATGTTTTTTTTCTTTGTTTTTTTTTCTAGTGATCTGATTCCTGCAACACAGATGAATGCCACATGAAGAGTGCTGTACCAACATCAGATGTTCAACTACACTGATTTTTTTTTTATTGTAGAACAATTTCCTGGACTACTGATGATGAGTTTTGTTTCTTAAATCCATGGAAAGAAGCAGCAATCACTTAAATATCAGGTATAATTTACTTGTTTCACTTGTTGAACAGAATCCAGAAAACAGTTTTCAGGAATGACACAAAGTCTGTTCACGTCTCTATGGTTAGATCAATGTAGTCAATAATGTGCTTTTGATCTTCATTATGTATGTTTTGATGACACAGTGTTGTAAATAAAATACAAATAGTCTAAAACTCCATTCTCTGAATCTCTCATTGTTTCTACCTGACAGTCACAGTCTCATTGATGGGCCATTAGAGGAGGGCCTTTTGTCTCTCAGGTGTGAATCACTAAATATTCATGGTCGTTGTCACTCCCTCGCATATTCCCTTTCAGTCACAAAACATGTTTTAGAAAATTTAAG
The DNA here is from genome assembly GCA_012976165.1 of Labeo catla. Classification (NCBI taxonomy): domain Eukaryota; kingdom Metazoa; phylum Chordata; class Actinopteri; order Cypriniformes; family Cyprinidae; genus Labeo; species Labeo catla. Next base: position 37,673 of record VONZ01002516.1, read on the forward strand.
TCAATATATTGTTTTCTGTAAACGCGTAAATGAGATGATTTTCACATCATTTGGTAGAAAAAACTCTAGACGACCACATCCAGTTCTCAAAAGTCTTGTGAACTAATGTTCTGAATGTGTTTAATGGCCTTATTTCAGTGACTTAAAGATTTTAGTTTTTCACTAACCACGCATAAACGTTGTTTTCTCAAAAACACAAACATGTACATTAATGTTGCTTGCATATTATTGTAGCCCAGTTTGTGCTGATTACAATGTAATCCGACTTTAGCCATTAATATGTTTTTAAGATACTGAAAAAAGCACAAATGTGAGAGCATGTCAAAACTTCTCCAGGGCCCCAAAACACCCTCAGACCCCAGAGGGTTAATGCCATTAACATTGACAAATCAATTATTTTTAACATTGATTCAATAGTTTTCACCTGCTCTCTTGCTATCTGGGACCCAATCTCAGCCTTTATTTAATCACATAGAGACCATTCTTTAACCAGAAACCCAAAAACTGAGCCATAAAAAAGCCAAAAAAAAAAATAAAATAAAATTACATAAAACTCAGCCATGGATCCATCAATAGGCAGTAAAACACACAGTTACACCTTTAGACATGGCTCAGTTTTGGGGTTTCTGGTTAAAGACTGGTCTCTATGTAGTTTACTGAAGGCTGAGATTGGGTAGCACTATTAAAACTTGTTCTGGCCCAGTTCAGCGCTGGTTGTAAGTTACTATTTGGCTGAGATTTGGGTCAGTTATGGCTCATGTGTGGCTCATGTCTGTAGTCCAGATGAACCGGAGCATAGCTCAGGTGACGCTAATAGTGAACCCGAACTCAGCCCGGCGCTTGCTAAAGCACTTGAAATCATGACGGAGAAAATTTCCAGCACAATAGATGAGAAACTGGGTCCGCTAGCTGAAATTGTGCATAATCACACTCAACAATTAGAGAGCGCAACTAACCGGCTAGTCGAGGCGGAACGGAGAATTATGGCGGCGGAGGCATCTTCGGAGGATGCGCAAACCTGCGCACTCAATCTTAAAAAACAAGTCACTATTCTAAATGAACACATCGACGATCTGGAAAACAGAGGCCGGCGTAAAAACATTCAAATTTTAGGCCTTCGTGAAGAGGTGGAGGGTACTGATGCTGTTGCCTTTCTTCAAACGTGGATCCCCAAATTTCTACACAACGGCCGTATCAAGATTGAGAGGGCGCATCGTACGTTGGCTCCAAAACCGGGTGCTAAGGACAGACCACGGCCGCTAATCGTTCGGTTCCATAACTCTGGGGACAAGCAGAAGGTTCTCGACGCCAGCAGAATGCTCTCGAGGGACAGAGATTTGCGGCACAATGACAACAAGTGTCATTTTATCAGGATTTCTCTGCTTCAGTGATACGGAGGCGTAAGGAATTCGACGCCGGTAAACAGCGACTTCGAGAGATGGGCTTTCGCTACGCAATGTTGTATCCAGCCAAGCTACGGGTGTCTATTGGAAATACTTCCAAAGTCTTCGAGACGGTGGCTGCAGTTTCGCAGTATTTGGATAAGAATGCAGTGAGCTCTAATACCTGATCTTTGTGCTGCCGTACGATGGACGGGCTAAACTGTTCGTTTTCACAGATTGTATGCCTGTTTTTTTACAGTTCATACGAGTCAAGGCTCGAGTACTTTTTTGTATTGTTTTTGTTCATTTATATTGACTGAAGGGGGGATGTTTTAATAATTTAAATTCGTATTTTGAGTGGGTGGTTTTCAAGAGACTTATTTTGGTTGACTTCTTCTAAACAAGAGTTACAGTGAGTGGTTAACTTGTTGGTCTAAGAGGTGAGGATTTGTCCCCTAAGATATAAGGGGAACTGTCCCCCATTCTGTTTTCCTTTCCCTTTTATGTTTCTTGATTCTCCTATACTATTATTATTTTCTTTTTTTTCTTTTCCCTCATGTTGCCAGTTCAGCTTGTTTTGATATGTGTTTTTGTTCAATTATACACCTTGAGACACACATGGCTGCTTTTTGAATGACAGGGCGATGATCATAAAGGTGTTGGACGGGGGGAGAGCACTACCTGATTCACTCATCATTTGGTGTTCGTTGTGGCGGTTAGTAACTTAAGACTTTGTACTCGGAATGTAAGGGGTTTACATGGGCAGATAAAGATATGGAAAGTTTTTACACATCTCTGTAAGGAGAATATAGATATCGCTATGCTACAAGAAACACCTGAGTGATTGCGAACATCTGAACCTAAAACATAAGAGGATTGGTCAGGTTCATTACTCATCTTTTACAAAAAGTAGCAGAGGTGTAGCTATTATAATTCATAAAAATATACCTTTTAGAGTTACAGAGAATTTTAAGGATAAATTTGGAAGATATACTATTATTAAAAGCTTTTTTTTTATTTTAAAGAGAATGCGTCTGGATTGGTTATTATTGGAGGGGACTTTAACTGTTTATTAGATTCTTTATTGGATAGATTCCCCCCCAGAAAGTCTCTTGTCACCAAACAATCTAAAGCTCTTTCTGCACTTTGTAAAGAATTAGGATATATGGATGTTTGGCGTACTCTTAACCCTTCTCAAAAAGAAATTCACTTTTTTCTCTAACCCTCATAATTGTCACTCTAGGATTGACTACTTTTTTGTTTCTAAGGCTCTGATGCAAACAATTTCTAACAGTTACATAGGAGATATTATTATTTCTGATCATGCGACAGTCGTACTAGATGTTCGTGTGAAGGGGTTTATAAGACCAGCTAGACGTTGGAGATTCAATACTTTAGAGATGGAGATTCAATACTTTAGAGATGACAAATTCCTCTCACATTTTTCTTCAGAGTTTAGGATATTTTTTTCTATTAACTCAGCATCCTCACTTCTCTGGGAGACTTGTAAAGCATACATCAGAGGCCTCTCTATTTCATATCTCACTGCTAACAAAAAGAAACAATTAGAAAAACAAAAATACCTAGAGTCAGCTTTAAATATTGCCGCTGATAGCTATCTGAACGATCCTTCACCTGCTTCCTTAGAAAAAATAAATATAATATGGGCATCTTTAAACTCACTGCTAACTCAGCAGTCTCACTCAAATATTCTATTCTCAAAGCAAAGACTGTACGAGTGGGGTAACAAACCTAGTAAAAATCTAAATTCTTCACAATTCATTACCTCTATAGTTGATCTTAATGGAGTGCAATCTTTTGATTCTTATATTATAAATAATACTTCTAAACAATTTTATTCTGTGCTATATAAATCTAATTATTCTTTTCAAAGACGTAATTCTATGGTATAATTCTTTGATCGTTTGACTCTTCCTGTTGTCTCTGAGGATCAAAGGGATCTTCTCAATGCTCCTATCACAAGAGAGGAAGCTAGGATCGCACTCCATAGTTTGAAATCTGGTAAATCACCTGGGCCAGATGGCCTTCCATGCTAACTGTATAAAGAATTTGAGCATATCTTGTTAGACCCTCTCTTAGCCATGCTTAATCATTCATTTCTGACTGATAGTCTGCCCCCTTCACTTTGTGAAGCAAATATTTCTCTGATATTAAAAAAAGACAAGGATCCAGAAGTTTGCAGTTCCTATAGGCCCATTGCATTACTAAACTCTAATTTAAAAATGTTATCAAAAATTTTAGCACTAAGATTGGAAAAGGTTCTACCCCTTATTATTAATGAAGACCAGACGGGGTTTATTAAAGGTAGAAGTTCTGCTCACAATGTTAGGTGGTTACTAAATATTATTGAGCTTTCCCATAATTTAAGTTTTAATTCTCTTATTTTGTCTCTAGATGCAGAGAAACCTTTAGACTCCGTGGAGTGGCCTTATCTATTTTATACCTTAGAAAAATTTGGTCTCGGAGAAAACTTTATAAAGTGGGTGCGAATACTCTATACAGATGATTCCTATTTTATTGTCCAATAAGGCTATAAAAGAGTTAAATGGGAGATAAGAATATAAATGAATAACAACATGGGTCTTTTTTAAAATACATATTAATTTATAAATCAAATCCTATCCAAAGGCGCAAAGGAAATCATTCACAAGACGCACTTTCACCTGGACCCAGTCACAGCAGTGGATGAGCCACCAGCCAAAAAGCAAAGCACAGACCGATTCGCAGATTGGGAAGACGATGCGTCCGTTGTTTCAGTGCCAAAGCCGGTCGATGATGAAATGGCTGAATATCTCAGCTCCCGGCTCTCTGATAACCCAGACAGCGTGCTTCCATGGTGGAAGTTCAACAAAGAGCGCTTCCCAGCGCTATCAAAGCTGGCACGTTACATCTTTAGTATCCCCGCATCCAGTGCGCCTTCAGAGCGGGCCTTTAGTGTCTGTGGGCGCATCTTGGAAGAGAGACGCACGGGATTGGGACCGCAGTCAATCAGCAACATTCTCTTCCTCCACAGCAATATTGCAAAGTGATTCATTTGTTAAATTCATTCGTTAACGTTGTTTATTTTATGTTATTTATTAGTGTTGTTTTTTGAGCACAGCCTCTCGTTGCCATTTGTTAATTACAGTAGGTCAAGAGGTGTGATGATGCCAGTGTTATTGAGCAGGCTGCCTAAGTCTGAATGTTTTTATTCTTATTTGCATTTTTTCAAACAGAATACCTGTGACATCTGGCTTTGGTTAATAATTGCAAAACTGCTGTTTTTATGTAGTTTATCATTGTATTTTTTTTGCAAAGCAGTCTATTTTTTATGTGCTGTGTGATGGTGCAACGTTTTTGATAAAAACGAAATTATATTTGAATGTATTGTGTGTTTTGTCTTTCTGTGTTCTCATGGGCTAGCTGCTTTCAGACATGCTTTCTGCACATTTACACCAGGACCAATCAAGCCTACGGAATACTTCAATAGCCAAAATCAAAGTACTTGAAGTCTAAAGAAACGCGCGGTAGCCTAAGCGTTTTAGATGTCCCCGATAGCCCAGGCTATATTCATCTTCCCTACCAGTGTGTCAGAATACATGCAGGTCAGGGAAAGAAACAAACATGAATCTGTTTAATAATCGCAATACAATACGTTTTTTTTTTCCTGCGGGACGGGAGAAGACACAAAATCAATGCATCTCTATTATCGTGCGGGAATAAATTCTCAGAGTTTTGCGGGCGGGAGTGGACATACATATTGCGGGAGCGGGTGGGAGTGTAACACACGTTGCGGGAGCGGGCGGTAATGGTCAGAAATTCGGCGGGCGCGGGTGGGAGCGGGATGAAAAAAAACAGTCCCGCGCAGGGCTCTACATGGTGTGCTATTCGAAGGCTGGAAGGCAAAAGCGACATAACCTCCTCTCTTTTGCCAATTTTGAACAATCCAGAGTTCCTGCCAAGTACTACAGACTCAGGTTTTAAGGTGACTTGTTTGAGGATGGATCTCTGTCTTTTGATAATTTAGTTTCCAAATATAATCTACCTACACTCTAAAAAGTGCTGGGTTAAAAAATAAAAAAAACATCTAGGTTACGTAGGTAACCCTCGTTCCCTGAAGGAGGGAACAGAGATATTACATATGGGGACTCACCTGGGAGACCAATCATCTCTGAGCCTTATTCAAAAGGCCAATGAACATTGGCGAGTGGTATTTGCATGCTGAGCCACTCCCCCGTACATACGGGTATATAAGATGGCGGCATGCAACCACTCATTCAGGTTTTCGCTGAGGAGCCGAGCCGCAGCCCGGCGTCAGTGCGACGTAGGGTCGTGGCAGGGGATGTAACGTCTCCGTTCCCTCCTTCAGGGAACGAGGGTTACCTACGCAACCTAGACGTTCCCCTTCAGTCGTTTACTACGATGTAACATATGGGAACAGACCCATGGAACAGGCCACGACCCTGACGCCGCGTTACGCACAGACCCACGTGCTGACAGGCGGACGTGTCAGCAGACGGATATGAATGTAACCTTCCCAACGCCCTGAGGGCCGATAGAGGGGCCCCACAAGGATGCCAGTTGTTACTGAAGCAGAAGTTGGGGGGGCGGAGCACATGAGACCTCTACATGTGGAATAAAAGTAATTCAATATATCTATAGCCTTAGAGATATATGAGGGAAACAGCGGCCTTCTGGCTGACCGTGGAAAAATACTGAGACATGTTGCCACAACCTGCTGGACGAAGGAGACCCAGCCGGAGCACAGTCAGGCACTACTCCGCAGCTAGGCCTGACTGCGGGGCATGGAGGGCCCAAGGTTCACCGGAGGGAACAACTGAGGGATATAGCGCACGGATCCCGCAGGAGTGGCGCAGCAAGCCGACACCAGCCGGTCTCCCGTTCACCTGATGTCTATGTTAAGACACGGGAGGACACGGCCTCGACGCGAAGGTTGTAGAACCTAGCAAAGGTGTTAGGTGTCGCCCAGCCCGCAGCTCTACAGATATCTGCTAGTGAGGCGCCATGAGCCAACGCATAGGATGAAGCAACACTCCGTGTGGAGTGGGCATGGACACCTAAGGGGCATGGCTCTCCCTGGTTTTGGTACGACAGGGAAATGGCATCTACCACCCAATGGGCCAACCTCTGTTTGGAGACAGCATTCCCTTTCTGCTGACCTCCAAAGCAGACAAAGAGCTGCTCGGTGCGTCTGAAGTGCCGAGTGCGGTCCACGTATATACGCAGGGCGCGGACTGGACACAGCAGCGCGGAGGCCGGGTCTGCCTCCTCCAGGGGCAGAGCTTGCAGGTTCACCACCTGATCGCGGAAGGGCGTGGTGGGAACCTTGGGCACATAACCGGGCCGGGGTCTCAGGATGACGTGAGAATCGCCGGTCCCAAATTCCAGGCACACTTCGTCGACAGAGAAGGCTTGTAGGTCCCCTACCCTCTTGATGGAGGCCAGTGCAGTCATGAGCGCTGTCTTAAGTGACAGATATTTTAGCTCTACTGACGCAAGTGGCTCGAATGGGACCTCCCGTAGACCCTGGAGGGCGATGGAGAGATCCCAAGAGGGTACGAGGTGCGGTCTGGAAGGATTAACCCTTCTCGCACCTCTAAGGAACCTCACGATTAGTTGGTGCTTACCAAGGGATGCTCCATCCACTGCATCGTGATACGCTGCGATGGCAGCAACGTACACTTTGAGAGTCGAAGGGGACAGCCCGCGCTCCAACTTCTCCTGCAGGAAGGAAAGCACTACTGCAATCGGACATCTCTGTGGGTCCTCTCCGTGAGAGGAGCACCAGTCGACGAACAGACCCCACCTCAGTGCATAGGCCTGCCTTGTAGAGGGAGCTCTAGACTGAGTGATAGTCTCTATCACGGCCTGTGAAAAGCCGGAGAGGTCTGACGCGTTCCGTCCAGGAGCCAGACGTGCAGGTTCCATAGGTCGGGACGCGGGTGCCAAATTGTGCCCATCCCCTGAGAAAGAAGGTCTCTCCTCAAGGGGATTTTCCAGGAAGGGGCTGCCACGAGGGAAATGAGGTCTGGAAACCAGGTCCGGGTGGGCCAGTATGGCGCAACCAGCAGAACCTGCTCCTCGTTCTCCCTGATCTTGCACAGAGTCTGTGCAAGGAGGCTCACTGGGGGAAAGGCGTACTTGAGCCCCGGAGGTTTGAGCAGTGGGAGGATTCGGGGGAAGCAAACAGATCTATCTGGGCTTCGCCGAAATGGCTCCAAATCAGATGGATTATCTGGGGGTGGAGTCGCCATTCTCCAGGATGGGTGGACTGCCGTGAGAGCTGGTCGGCTGCACGGTTGAGTTCTTCTGGAATGTGAATGGCGCGTAGCGATTTCAGCCACTTCTGACTCCACAGGAGCAGATGGCGGGCGAGTTGTGACATGCGACGGGAGCGAAGACCGCCTTGGTGGTTGATATAGACTACGGTCGCAGTGCTGTCGGTGCGAACAAGCACGTGCTTGTGCCGCAGCATCGGTCGGAAGCGACGCAGCGCAAGAAGCACAGCCAACAACTCTAGGCAATTGATATGCCATTGACTTGCCCGTTGCATACAGCACCCCAACCCGTGGAAGAGGCATCTGTGTAAACCACAAGATGCCTGGAGACTTGCCCCAGAGGGACTCCGGCCTGAAGAAAGGCCGGGTCTGACCACGGGCTGAACAGGCGGCGACACTGCAGGGAAACGCCAATCCGGAGTGTGCCACGGTGCCATGCCCATCTCGGGACTCGATCGGGTAACCAGTGCTGAAGCGGTCTCATATGAAGCAAGCCCAGCGGCGTCACCGCGGCTGCAGCTGCCATATGCCCCAGGAGCCTCTGAAATGTTTTGAGAGGAACCGCTGTCTTGTGTCTGAATGAGTTCAGACAATTCAGCACTGACTGCACGCGCTCGTTGAGGAGGCGGGCAGTCATGTTGACCGAGTCCAGCTCCACGCCGAGAAGAGAGATCTTCTGCACTGGGGAGAGTTTGCTCTTCTCCCGGTTGACCTGAAGGCCCAGATGGCTGAGGTGCCGGAGCACCAGGTCCCTGTGTTCACACAACACATCTTGCGAGTGAGCTATGAGAAGCCAGTCGTCGAGATAGTTGAGAATGCGAATGCCCATCTGCCAAAGGGGGGATAAGGGTGGAAGGGGACTGATCCCAGAAAAACGTCCTGGAGAAAAGTCTGACTGCACTGGGCAGCGCTTACCTTCTTCCCTGGTTCCCGCGCTGGCGATATCGACCTCCGAGTCCGGATCCGAGGAGGCAAGGCGTCGCTCAAGAAGGGAACTCGGGGTCGGGACCCCAGAGGTGAGGAAATTGACTCTTTCTGTAAAATTGTGGGTACCGTCGACCCGTAGGCCGACGGCAGCATTTGAGCACACAGCAGCTCCTGGTCCTCCACCGGGAGTGGGGACGTAGATGTTGTCGTCCCCCAAAGAGCAATCTCCTCCACCTCTGGGTTGCCCGCGTCAGGGACGCTTCGCAGCTCTCCTGCGGGTGTTCCTGGCCGGTCCCTGAGGCGCGGGCGGCGCCGCTCTCCCGCGGCCAGCTTGATGTCGGGCTGCCAGTCTGGCATCGTGTGCCTCGGCAGGGGACGGAGCTGGTGTTTTAGGGGCCGCAGGGGGGCGCCCTCGGCGGCGGGCAGGCGGAGGTTGAGGCCCCGGGGACGAGGTGGCACTGTCGCGACGGGGGAGGATATGCTTTATCGCCTCCGTCTGCTTCTGGACCGCCGAGAACTGCTGGGCAAAGTCCTCGAATAGGCCGCTCTGGGAGATGGGAGCGTTGAGAAAGCGAGCTTTGTCGACGTCTGCCATCTGGGCCAGGGTCAGCCATAAGTGTCGCTCCTGGACCACAACTGTGGACATCACCTGGCCAAGGGAACGTGCCGTCACCTTCGTCGCTCGGAGGGCGAAGTCGGTGGCAGCACGGAGTTCCTGCATTGCCCCTTGGTCAGAGCCACCCTCGTGCAGATGTTTTAACACCTGGGCTTGGTAGACCTGCAGGGTCGCCATGGCGTGCAGGGCAGTGGCAGCCTGTCCAGCGGCGTGGTAAGCCCTGCCCGCGAGAGCGGACGAAAGCTCACCCGCCCTGGAGGGGAGATGGGGCTGATCCCGCCAGGCAGCAGCGCCCCGCGGGCATAGATGCACCGCGACCGCGCGCTCAACCTGAGGGACCGCCACATAACCCCTGGCTGCCCCGCCGTCGAGGGTGGCGAAGGGAGAGGAGCTGGAGCGAGACGAAAACGGGGGCCGCCACGTCCTCGCCAGCTCCTCGTGCACCTCCGGGAAGAAAGGTACTGGGGGGGAGCGCGGCTGTGCCGCGGGTGACCTCCCCAGAAACCAATCGTCCAGCCTTGAAGGATCGGCCAGAGATGTTTTGGGCACCTCCAGACCGATCTCCTTGGCGGCTCGGAGGAGCATAGCCGAAAGTTTGGCGTCCACCTCAGACGGGGCGGCGACCGCAGAGGGGCGCCGACCCGCCGAGACGTCCGCTTCATCTTCCGACTCCCCCTCTGATGCTGTAGCAGACATCTCAACCTCCTGTGGAGCACCAAAGGAGACACTCGGCCCGGCGTGCGGGGAAGCGAACTGCTTTGGACACTCGACGGGACCGCGCGGTGATGCAGAAGTCCGCGGGGCTTTACTGGCCGACGGAGCATTCTGCATAGTCACCTGTATGTCCCCCAAGTGCTTCGCCGCGGCAGCCGAAAAACCTTGACGGCTCAACGACTTGTCGCGGGAAGACAACGAGGGGAGCCTACTCGCGAACGAGCGGCGGGACTTTAACGCGGCCATGGTCATGCGTTCGCAGTGAACGCACGAACCATCCGTGAACGCTGCCTCAGCGTGCTCTCGGCCCAGGCACGTGAGGCAGTGATCATGTCCGTCCAGCGAGGCGAGGAAACTACCACATCCAGAAGCGCACGGCCGGAGAGACATCCCGGGAAAAATGCCCTCGACAGCCGTGAGAAATTAGCTCTTTTAGATCCCGGTTTGCCCAGGGAGGACCGCGGCACAACTGTGCACTCAAACGGGGAGGCTCGCTGGATCGCAAGAGGCTT
>VONZ01002517.1:0-48067 GCA_012976165.1 Labeo catla
ATATTACAGTTTTTCACATTTGCTAAAACACTGAACCACATTCTCTAAACCAAATTCTCAATAGCCTAAACCAATTTGTCAAATAAATCACCCTTTCTGCAAAATCTTAAACAAGTTTAGGCAGTTTAGACACTGTTTGCAGACTCTAAACTCTAAACACATTCTCACTCACTAAGACACAATTTGCTCTGTGATGAACTGATGTAAAACCCTAAACACAAGAAAGCAAAAATTAAGCACAACTGCAAGAGGCTGTCATCGTTTACACACAATAATTCAACATTCTTCACACTCAAATTTCAAAATATTGAATTATACAAAATATAAGCCAGTTCATATATACATGTGCGTGTGTACATATATAGATATATAGATAGATATAGATATATATATATAGATAGATATAGATATAGAGATACAGATATAGATGATATATATATATATATATATATATATATATATATATATATATATAAATATTATGTATGTATGTATGTATGTATGCACACACACATATCTATATTTGGAGAGTCCAAATGCAAAACCAGCTAAAAGCCATCTCGGTCAAAAATGAGATGATGATAGTGAGTGAATGCTCCTGACACCAAATATTTTTACTTCAACCTTGCTAAATTCCAGCCTCAGCCCAATCAGAAGTACCAGTACTTACATAGAAACCTATACAAAGTAGCCAGAAAGAAATGCTCATTTCAAAGAAATACGTCAGATGGATTTAGCTGGTTTTGCGTCTGAACTCTTCATATACATATGTGTGTATATATATTTTATTTTTTTGGTATATTCACCAAATTTTAGTGTTGATTTCTTTTGAGTGTGTGTATGTATTTATTGCTAAATAATTACTATATACAGTAAACATTCTAAACATTTTTTTGTAACTACATACACTGGGCACTGTGTTCTCCATTTTTTTGATGTCGTGTCTAATAAATGATATGTAGTGCATATAATATTGACTAATGCATGTATGATTTGAAAGCAATTGTTTGATTTTGCCAGAAGAGTCAGGGTTTCTGTGAATTTAGTTTGAACATTTGGATTTGTGTTTAGGGTTTAGAGAAAATTAGTGATGGTTTCAAAAATGTGTTTTAGCATTTCAGAAAATTGTACAATGTTTTCGCTTGGGTGTCGATATCATAATAAATTCGATCTTTAAAGACCATTTTAGCAAGTTGTAGCTCCTGTATGTTCATCTTTAGCATTCTAATAATATCGAGAAATACGGATTCTGCTTTTATTTTGTATTAATTTACGGGTTCTTTATAATCTGAAAAATAGAAAATGGAACTGTAAACCATTTAAAATAGCTGCTGTATATTAGTACATTTATTTAGTGATAAGTTTCATTATTACATACATATGTATTTTGGATGGCTACACTCCAAATGGCTGCACTCCTGGTTTATGATATTAAAATGAGGTAAATAACAGTAAATTTAAAAAATGCATTTTTGAAAAGAAATCAAATAGATTCATCGGCCCTTTTCAAGTCATTTCAGAAGTTGTGAGCTTTGAAAACAAGATGAAATTTGAGTTGATGTAATTTATAGTGTGATCGCTGGGTAAAATATGGACAAACCCAGTCACTGGGTTGGTTTGACCTAACCTTCTTAGTAGTAACACAACTGCTGGGTCAAAATAACCCAGTTGCTGTTTTTAACTATATTTTAACCCAGCATTTTTAAGAGTGATCAAATATCATGATCAGTGAGTTGGATATGTGCTGCTGTCACAGTGAATCTGTCAGTGTCGTCACGTTACAGCAGCAGAAACACATCAAGCTCTGAACAGATTCATACTTTTCTCCTGCTGCTGAAGTGAAATATGTTCAGTAAGACACGAGAGCTTCAGTGAGATCAGATACTGACCGTAATCATGAGGATCACTCTACATCTCCTTCACTACACTCAGTAAACCATCACTTTATACTTCAGAAGAAAAGAGTCCTACATGAACTGCTGCAGCTCAGCCTGAAGTACAGGATACTTCAGCATGTCATTGTGTGTGTGTGTGTGTGTGTGTGTGTGGTATTAAGAATTGTGTTTTTTCTTTTTCCATATGCAGGTGTGAAGTCAGTTTGTCATTATGGAGAACAGAGAGAGCAGTCAGAGATCTTCATCTGATGAACCCAGCTGTGTGTCTCTAAAGAGTGATAAATCATTGCCTCTTCCTCCTAAATTCAGTGACGAACCAGTGACCTCTGACACTGGGTGAAGATAAATGTGTTTACTAAACAGGAATTAACTATTTTTTGGGAGTCAAAAACACACTGAATTCACACAGTGAATTTGTTGATTTTTATCTTCAGTAAATCAGATTTAAAAAAATAATATGAAATATTAAGGATGTAGTTTTAGTAACATTTAATTTTAATTCACTATTTAAAAATGAATGTGATGATGTCTCTTTGCCCCCTGTTATTTATTAATTGTTGTAATAATTTCATTTGCAATAATAATAATAATAATAATATTAAAATGAAACTTTCCTCTTCTTTCAGTTTTATTGGTGGTTGACAAACCAACTTAAATTCTGTATCGTGTTTTGTTTTCTAATGTGCATTTCTAACTCTATTCTATCGTCTTCGTATCTTTTACAGTATAATAAAATGTGTTCTATCATCTCTTGTGTGTTGCAGTGGGAGCAAAGTCCAGTGGGGTGTTTTGCAGTCACTGAACATGTAGAAACTTTCAGACTCAAACCACTTCAGGGTTTTCATAAACCAAAGCAGGTGAGCTCTGATACGCGTCGTCCTGGCGGAAGTACAGTATCACGATTCCTCTTCAGGAACACTTAAGATCGAAAGTGAGATTTCTTGGATAAGACGACGCCATTTCAGAGACAATGTCACTCTTCAAGGTGAGTTCTGTTTCTGCTTCTGCTTTTACTTCTGATATTGAAATGTGTAACTTCGTATAAATTGTTGGATGATTTTGTTTATATCACAGAATTGTGACACAAAATGTTTTTTTTTTTCATGAATTTATTATTTTTCTGTTCATGGATATGAAATGAGTAATCAAGTGTATTAATTATTTGCACAAAAAGTCAATAACAAAATGTACATTGAAATGCTTGTGGTGAGGCATGGGCAATACAATATATATATATATATATATATATATATATATATATATATTGCATATATCAATACAAAACAGCCAGAATGTATAAGTATGTATGGTCTATGTGCAAAGTAAGTTCTAACTGTAAACACTGCAGAAGAATATGTACAGACACAGTGTGTGAACAAATGAGCCTAATGATTTATGAAATCGGATTTCAGCAGGCCAGACAAGACCATATCCAGGACAGGATAATGTTGCTCTGGTTAAAATAAACACGTCTCAGACTTAAAAATATCTGAACGATTTAAAAGCATCAGGGTCATCCATTTTACAAGCATCACAGTTTTTGCTCTGTAAAACGGCAGATGAGAAGAATAGCAGCACATGAGCTTCTAAACAGTAATGTGTTTTGATGGGTAATCATGAGTGTAAAGGATTACAGAGCATGATGGATGTTTCTCCTCTCATCCTTAAATTCTCCTCTTTGGAAAGGGTCTTCATGATAAAACGGTCAGAAGAGTGCTGAAACATCCATCACTAAAGTGTCACACACACACAAGTTTGTTTCTTCATCATGTAAATGTGGATGAGCTCAAGCTACTGCAGTTTGAAATCATTAAAACTCTTTCTTTTTCTCCTCCTTTGCCAGATTCACTAGCAAACCAATAGTCATCATGTTTGCCTGACCATCACACACATATGTGTGATATAAATCAGGTGATCTTTTAGGACTCATTGAAGCACAGAGGTAATTATTTACTATTATTTGACCCAGCACCATTCCCTTCTGTGCATTTTGTGTAGAAATATTGGATGTATTGTCATGTTATCATTTGATTTGTTTTTATATACAGGCCTTATATCAGTTTCTCAGAATGGATGAAGAAAGCAGTGAGAAACACAACAGTGTGTCTCTGAAGAGTGATGGATTAACTTCTCAACTTCCTGACCTCAGTGATGAACCAGTGGCCTTTGACCCCAGGTGAGACAATATCCAGTATTGGAGACATTGAGCTGATTTGACCTGAATTCAATTTCAGGACTCACCACTGCATTCTCAGATTAAAAAACGTGCTGTGTGAAAGAAACCGGATTGGACAACTAGTTTTCTGTCAGGTGCAAGCGTTGCACAAGCCTGTGTGTCATGAGTTAACTTACGGAGATAAAGAGCCATTTGTGTCGTCTGAAGGTTTAGATCCAGCAACTGCTTCCATCAGTTTTGTGTTCTAGACGTGACTCAAATGCTCCGCTCTTTGATTGATAAACTTGCGGCTTGACTAATATCTTGTTGAGTTAAAAAAGTGATAAGGCTGCTTAGTTTTATTGACATCACCATCTTTGATTATACTTTGGCCACTGTCACTATGGTTACTGATAACATATACAGGCTTGGCTCTCTTTGCTCGTTCATACAGACAGTACTCCAGACACTACTGTAAGATACTGTAAGACTCACACCTTTAAGTAAACACGGTTGTCAATCCCAGAAAATGTCAATAGGTGTGTTTCCATTACAGATTTGTGCAGAACTTTGGCGATATTTTATAAATGTAGATAAAAAAGCATTGCGAAATGACATTTCCATTAACCAATGTTATGCGACTAAAACATTTTTTTTTCCTCTCGCGATAAGTAATGGCAACGGATTTTGGTGGGATTTGGGTGGATTTTGGCTTTATTTAGTCGAAAGAGGCATATGCGTGTATCTTTACAGGAGCAGCGCAGAGAGCCACTTTAGAAACATGTGCGGCGCTGCTAGTATAAACATAACATCAGCTCCAGTGACCACGTCGGAGCCGTTACACGCCGCAGATGCGTATACAGTCTAAACCTTAATATCAGGGAACGCCCCTTATACTTCAGAATGGCTACATATGAAGTGTTTCTTGGAGTTTATAGTACATTAAAGAATGATCATATGGCTTTTTACATGTGCCATGTGACCTGTAAATGTGAAAAAGCCATTTCCATTGCAGATTCCTTTTTCAAATTGCCTGAAAAACCACCTCATGTGAGCGTAAAAACTTTTTTGTGATATATGGGAGTTTTTGCGAAATTGACCCGTTTCCATTTGGTGTATTTTGAATTCGCAATTTACATTTGCACGTCTTGAAGGGTAATGGAAACACGGCTACTGTGACCATGGCCTACAAAGTCTAAGTAGGAGGTGAAAGACTGTCCTTTGCTATACCATAGAAACCCCATGCAAGCACTCAAATTATATGAAACTTAAAAGAGAGACAATGTGTACATGCACATTAAAATAAATGTTTATAACTCTTAAAAAGAATGAGATATTTTCACTTTTGGTGCATTTATATAAGACACCTAGTAACACAGTGGGTCTTGTCCACTTCATGGTGCTGCAACATCACAAAGAATGAAATTGTTTCTAAAAACAGAATCATCGTGACAATTCACTTAAAAATGGCATGCAGTTTTTTTTGTCCAAGTTTATATAATAGTGAATGAGGAAAGTCAAGTATCTTGTAAAACATCAGCCACCATCAGCCAATCCGAATCCAGCAGTTACTAGAAAAGGTTAACAAAAGGCATTTGGCATAAAACATGAAGGACGTGTTTGATACAGATATACAGTCATACAGACAAGGGTTTTACATAACGCACTCACAGAAACTAAAGAATCTTAGGCTATATATCTGCAACTGTTTGCCATATAGATAGGAAACTTTCAAAGCAAAACTTTTCAAAGCAATTTTAAACTGCTTGTATAATTGCCTCAAAGTACTGTATTATAACACTGCATTCCCAAACAGCTGGCATCCGCCTCCGAAAGCAATGACCGCATGTATTGTTTCGTCTGCTCTCTCTGAATCACAAGTCATTTGTTATATGTGAAAATTACTATATTCAGTGGCTTCTCCTACATTTCTTAGTGATATTTACTGCCGGTTTATGAGGAGGTGACGATTTTGTTCTCTTTGACACGTCTGATGGGAACAGTGCTAATTCGTAAATGTTTTAAGTGTTATTCCAGTCTTGCAGCGGAAACCTGGCTGTTGATTCAACGTGACCAATGGTTTATCCGCATTCTTCTTATTATAATTTTCCTTATAATACAGTATACAATAGTCAACATTTGAAGTGGATTAAAACCTTTCATCAAAGTTGTCCTAAAACTAAATAAATACCCATCTTGCCTTAACTTTTTTTGATCCACTTCAAATGTTGACTACTGTATAATAATACAATGCCTTTATCACTGCTTGGAATACTATGAATATTATGCGTACCTTATTCTGTGTAAAATGCCACATCATCTTACAGAAGAATTTACTTCAAATGCTCGACTGATGTCATGAAGTGAGTATGCAGTAAAAACATGTTATTAAATGTGGTATTTTCACTTTCAGATGAAGCACCATTTCTACACAGAGCCGTAGTACACTGAGAAGCTACGCAAACAGCTGTCATTATTTCTTTGATTTCATAATCGCGTGATTAAATCTTCCGCGATAATGAAGGTGATATAGCGTAGCTTTTCAGTGAATTACGGCTCTGTGTACTAAATGCTGCTCCATCTGAAAGCACCTGCTGGAGATTGACTACTGATTACACAACCAGCTTCAAAGAAAAAAATGCGCGTGACAATCACCTTTGATTTATCAAATAAATTGAGAATACCGATTCTTTTGTTTTATACAAAGATTGTGAGTCTCCCACAATTCTGAAGAAAAAACATTAGACTACTAAACAAAATAACATGTAATTTACTAGAATTTCAGACAAAATGTCCATTGCTTCAGTGTACTGAAAAATGTGTGAATCTGAATGAAATAATAAAAATAATAATAATAATAATTTGAATAAAGCAGGCAATGTCTTTTAGGGATGAATCTCTCCTGGTGTAACAAGATAATCCATACAACACATAATCTATTTCGGGGCTTCCCAAACTTTTGGACCCAAAAAAATATTGAGGATTAGAAAACGGTTGACATTATTGTAATCTTATTCAAAAGTTTGATATGACAGAACTTGAGTATTCACAAAACAATCATTTTATTTTATAGTACAAGTGTAAAATTTCACTACAAATATTTCTCCATTTACAGACATTAAAGAGTATATAAAAAATATCCATAAAAACTTAAAACATGCTCACTGCAGTGCAGATATGAACTTTAATTCATGCTGCGTGTGTTCTTACACTCTCTGCGGTGTTCAATGCAGAAGACGCTCTCATGTTACCAGAGGTGGACGAAGTACACAAATCAAGTACTTGAGTAAAAGTACAAGATACCCAGAAAAAGTACTAATATTAGTCCAGTAAAAGTATTATGTACTTAAGTATTAAAAGAAAAAGTACTGTTTGATGTATGTTTATTTATTTAGCAATCTACTTAATCCAATTTGCTAACAAATCATTCAGTGCGATTTAACAGGCTAATAATACTTAGTTACTGTCCACCACTATCCACCACTGCATGTTCCTTATATTCTTAGACTGTTAAAGTGTGTCAAAAGTGCTGGAGAGACCCAGCCTGCCAATGAGAGAGTACAAATATGTGGAATCAGCCCTGAACATACTGAGAATTGCTGAAGGACATAAATTGACAATATCAATAAAAATGCTCCACCCATACTTACAATAAATGAAACGGGAGGCAGAACTAAAGGAAAATAACCTGAATTATTTCTGTGTGTTTTCTCTGAATCTGGTGTCAAAGATCTTCATCTCCAGAACCCAGCTATGTGTCCATGAAGAGTGACGCATCATTGCCTCAACCTCCCAATTTTAGTGATGAGCCAGTGACCTCTGACCCCAGGTGAGGATAAGCAAGCAGTGGTGATTTAACTGATCTAGTATAACTGGGAAAAGACAATAAATGTAAGGGCCAAACACACACACACACACACAGATTAGTATGTTTGTATTTTAATTTATGATTTGCCTCATTTTAAATAAATACTAAAAACTGAGATGAAAAAAATACTTCAGCCAGAAATGTACATTTGCTATGGTTAAATAAATGGTAAGCAATATCTTCAAAAGATTTATGCATGCAGATCATTTGAATCAGTAAACTGTGTTGACTCAAGAACAGCAGCAATCCGCTTAATCCAATTTGCTAACAGATTATTCAGTGCGATTTAACAGGCTAAAAATTCTTAGTTACTATCCACCACTGTATGCTCCTTTTATGTGTGTAGGGGAGAGCAAAGCACAGCCTTTTTGATGTTCTCATTTTTTGTGAACTAGATGGGGTTCAGAGTGTTTTTTTTCCACATTAATTTCACACACGTTTTGTGTAAAACCAATCTGACCTCCTTATGAAACCAAAGGTCAAGAACTCTCACAAAACAGATGCCATGCACCAAAGCAATAAAACTTACTAGTATGAAGAGTAAATGAAAGTGCAAAGGACAATGCCTTGCCCATTTATGACCCCCTCCTTGCTTATTTATGACCCTTTGCTAATTTATGTCCCCCTCTCTGGTGTCAAAGATCTTCATCTTCAGATCCCAGCTGTGTGTCCATGAAGAGTGAAGAATCATTGCCTCAACCTCCCAATTTAAGTGATGAGCCAGTGACCTCTGACCCCAGGTGAGGATAAGCATGTGATTTAACCGATCTAGTATAACTGGGAAAAGACAATAAATGTAAGAGCCAAACACACACACACACACACACACACACACACACATACATGTTGGGTTTACATGTTTTATGGGGACATTCCATAGGCGTAATGGTTTTTATACTGTACAAACCGTATTTTCTATCACCCTACACCTAAACCTAGTCCTCACAGGAGACTGTGCACACTTTTACTTTCTCAAAAAAACTCATTCTGCATGATTTATAAGCCTGTTTCCTCATGGGGACCTCACAAATGTCCCCACAAGGTCAAAATTTACTGGTATTACTATCCTTGTGGGGACATTTGGTCCCCATAACGTGATGAATACCAGGTGCACACACACACATACACACACAGAGATCAATACGTTTGTATTTTAATTTATGGTTTGCCTCATTTTATATAAATACTAAAAACTGTTATGAAAAAAAATACAGCCAGAAATTTACTTTTGTTTTGTTGAATAAATGGTCAGCGATATCTTCAAAAGATTTATCCATGCAGCCACCACCCAACCAGGAATACGCCACTGAAACTGGGATGAGACAAGAAATATGAGAGCCAAAAATGCACAGAGAGATTAGTTTAATTTCAGATTTCACCTTAAATCTGTGGACAAAAGTTCAATGAAGTTTGATCAAGTTATTAGTTATAGAAAAACAAGACTGACATCTATATTTATTTACATTTTAGTTGTATACTTAGATCAAATGATTTGTTTTTGTAAAGATTTTTTTTCTCTATAGAGTGGATAAAGATCATCAGACTGGAGACCAGGATCTTACTGAACCAGTAGACGATGAACTACAGAGAGTCAAAGACCAGCACAAAGCCAGCATGAAAAACAAGTATGAGAGATTATTTGATGGACTGAAACTCCAGGGGAATCAAACCCTCCTGAACAGGATCTACACACAGCTCTACATCATAGAGGGAGAGAATGAAGGAGTGAATGAAGAACATGAGGTTTCACAGATGGAGAAAACAGGCAGAACAAAACACTCACAAGACACTCCAATATACTGCAATGACATCTTTAAAGCCTCACCTGAACCAGGACGTGAGGAGAAAGACCAAATCAAGACTGTTATTACTAAAGGCATCGCTGGAATCGGAAAAACCGTCTCTGTGCAGAAGTTCATTCTGGACTGGGCTGAAGGAAAAGCCAATCAGGATGTAGGTTTCATGTTTGTGCTTCCATTTCGAGAGCTGAACTTGATCCGAGATCATCAGTACAGTCTTCACAGACTTCTGCTGGACTTTCATCCTGAACTTCAAGATCTGGACTCAAAGATTTATGAGGAGTGTAAAGTTGTGTTCATCTTTGATGGTCTGGATGAAAGCAGAATCACACTGATGTTTTCAGATGATCATAAAGTTTGTGATGTGACTGAGACTTCATCAGTGGGTGTGTTGATGTCAAACCTCATGAAAGGAGAGCTGCTTCCCTCTGCTCTCATCTGGATCACCTCCAGACCTGCAGCAGCCAATCAGATCCCCTCCAAATACATCAACCGTCTGACAGAAATTCAGGGATTCAATGAGCTTCAGAAGGAGGAATATTTCAGGAAGAGAATCAGTGACCAGCATCAAGCCAGCAGAATCATCTCACACATCAGAAGAGCAAGAAGCCTTCACATCATGTGCCACATCCCTGTCTTCTGCTGGATCTCATCCACTGTGCTTCAGAAGCTCCTGAAAGAAGATGTGAGTGCAGAAATCCCTCGAACTCTGACTGAAATGTACATCCACTTCCTGCTGATTCAGATCAACATGAGGAATCAGAAGTATGAAGAGAGAGATCCAGAGAAACTCCTGCAGTCCAACAGAGAAGTGATTGTGAAACTTGCTGAAGTGGCTTTCAAACAGCTAATGAAGGGGAATGTGATGTTCTATGAGAAGGACCTGATTGAGAGCGGCATAGACGTCACTGACGCCTCAGTGTATTCTGGGATTTGCACTGAGATCTTTAAGGAGGAATCTGTAATACATCAGAGGAAAGTCTACAGCTTCATCCATCTGAGCATTCAGGAGTTTCTCGCTGCTTTCTATGTGTTTTACTACCACATTAGCAGCACTACAGATGTATGTTTTGATTCACTGCATAATTTGTATAAAAGAGTAGTTAATAAAGCACTCCAGACTAAGAATGGACATCTGGATCTGTTCCTGCGGTTCCTGCTGGGCATCTCACTTGAGTCCAATCAGAGACTCTTACAGGATCTACTGACACAAACAGAGAACAGCTCAGAGAGCATCAGAGTAACCACACAGTACATTAAATACAAGATCAAGAGTCTTGATGACAATGATGGACACTATGTACATGAAATCAATGAGCAACACAAACAAGTTAAACATCTCTCCACTGAAAGATCCATCAATCTGTTTCTCTGTCTGCTGGAAGTGAAAGATCAGACTCTGTCCAGAGAAATTCTGGAGTTTGTGAAATCAGACAAACACTCACAGAAGAAACTCTCTCCTGCTCACTGCTCAACAATTGCCTACATGCTTCAGATGACAGAGGAGCCACTGGATGAGCTGAACCCCATGAAATACAACACATCAGATGAGGGGAGAAGAAGACTGATACCTGCTGTGATCAACTGCAGAAAAGCTCTGTGAGTGTTAAGTTATTACAAAATGAAGAATCATGTCTAATAATGAATTTGCACCTTAAGAATTAACCATTTCTTAAATGAGAGATTTTCTACAAAATAACAAGCTTAGAGTAATATGGGGGTCATGACATTTTTGAAATATATGATTATTGAGGTTCACTTATAATTTTAGAGGTTTTTTTTTTTTTCCATAAAAGAGTCATATTTTCAAATTATGATTATTTTCACTTAGTCTGACTCTTGTCAGTAAATGTCTGCTGTTAAGATTGTCAAACATCATTACACCTCTCTCATCACCTCACTGCTCACCACTGCTGGAGGCTTATTTTTATTTATTTTTTATTGCTTTTTCGTCATGTACATACACCATACAAAGAATGTACTAATATAGGCATACAACTTGTTATACAGTGAGAGACAGAATGAATCAAACAAACACGACAACAAAGGGAGGAGCTAATAATCAGAATTACATTTAGTTTAGTGTTGAATGCTTTAAGGTAGTAATTTCTTAAACATATTTTCCTTTTGCTGGAGGCTTATTAAAACTGGTAAAGCAGGTGTTGAAGTGCTATTCTAGAGGTGTTCAGATGCAAATATTTACTATAGTGCAACATCACAAATGTGTTGGTTTAATCAAATGATCTTTTTATAGTAAGGAGGAATTTTTGAGGCCTGACACTTAAGAGTATTTATATAGTACAGTGATATTATATAAATCAAAGTATCAAAGAAAGTTTGATTCCTCATGTTATAGCCCCCTAACTAAATGCATTCAACAACCAGTAAAATGACAATAACTGCAAAGATGTGTGGAGAGGATCCTCTTAACATTTATATTTCAAAACCCAAATTTTATTGTCTTCAGAAGAACATTGCTAAATTTGGCAGTTTGAAACATTTGTATGCAGTATGTAAAGATCTCTGATCTTAATGAACCTGCATGATAAATGATAAATTGATCATATTATCTCCTCATGCTCAGGAGCTCATCTTATTGTGTTTTAGGATGGAATATTACAAATATTTTGTTCCAGGTTCCTGAGGACAACTGACAACTGTCTTTGCATGTATTTATTGTTATTATGGTTTTAATTTTATGTTATTATTTAATCTCTTCTAGTTTTTGTGGCTGTAATCTCACTGCTCAGTGTTGTGAGAGTTTATCATCAGCTCTACAATCCTCAAACTCTGTCCTGAGAGAGCTGGACCTGAGTGACAATAACCTACATGATTCAGGAGTGAAGCTGCTGTCTGGTGGACTGAAGAGTCCAAACTGTCAGCTGCAGATACTGAGGTATTAGGAACATATAAGAGATCATTTACAAGCAGCTGGACATGATTTTGGTGTGTGCCTATAGATGATCTGACTGTTAATGTGTGTGTTCTGCTCTCTTTCAGACTTGCTGGCTGTAATCTCACTGCTAAGTGTTGTGAGAGTTTGTCATCAGTTCTACAGTCTTCAGACTGTTTCTTGAGAGAGTTGGATCTAGGTAACAATGATCTACATGATTCAGGAGTGGAGCTGCTCTCAGATGGACTAAAGAGTCCAAAATGTCAGCTGCAGATACTGAGGTAGGTTTTAACTGGTATGTGTGCTATATAAAAAGGCACAGTGGACATGTATTTTTTTCCACTGCATGAAATAATGCTCTTTATTAAAGTATTCATTTTTAAGACTAATTATTTTGTAATATAAATTATTTTTATATAATTATACATTAGAACATATATTTTCAGTTCTGCAATTTTTCTAATGATGACTTGCTTGAGTTACAATATTGCTTACATTTGCAATTCCTGTGCATTTTCATCCAGTTAATAAAAATTGTGGTAACACTTTACAATAGCTTTCATTAATAAATCATTACCAAACATTATGTAATGCATAACGGATCTTTAGTTCACATATATTCACAAATCTAGAAACTTAAAATGATGCGCTTGTTAATGTTTACTAATAGATGTATTAAAAATTACTTAATAATTAACATTCCATGTAAATTAAAATGCTTATAAATGTAATTAAACTTCTAATTCATGCACATCTTTAACAGATGTTATTTAATAATTAACTATCAACCTCTGCTGCTGTTGTGGTGTGATAAGGGTAAGGTTAGGTACAGGTTTGGTGGTATGGGTAGGTTTAAGGTTGGGTAAGGGGTCAACAAGTGTACAGGGTCAATTTGATTACTATAAGGGAACATGTTTCAGTCTGTTTATACTGCATTACTTTGATAAATGATAAATGAAGTTTACCCCCCCTCTTCTGTTTATGTATGACTCAAGGAATATTTGGTTTAATGATAGACAATAGTACACTAATATAGGTGTTGAGATGATAAAAAATGTGTTTTGCACCCAAATTACAATGTGCTAAACTTAACTAACCACTCTTTACAAAAACATTGTTAAAGTAGCTAAAAGTCCAGTGCCAATAAAGATACTAAAATATGTTTATAAACATTTACAATTGATGAATAGTCTCCACTTTATATTGGGTACTGCAAAAGCATGAACAAATGATTAATAATTGATTTGTAAAGATGGAAAAAAAAGGGTGAATTCTCGTCATTTGTGACACTTTTTGCCATCAAAATGACTGGTCATAAAGGTACTAATGATTAATAAATGTTTATAAACATTTACAGTAGATGATTAGTTTTAGTTAGATTGGGTACTGCAAAAGCATTAACAAATAATTAATAAATAGTAGTAGAAGCCTGCACAACAAACAAGGACCAAATATATGACCTTTACAGTCTGTGATTATAAGTTAATGAATATATTAACATGAGTGCTTAAAGTGCTTAAAATTACTATTTAAGCTATATTTTCACAACATTTGTAAATGTAAAAATGAGCATTAGCTAATATGTGAACTAAAGTTTACTGACATTTGTAAGCATTTAAAAGTACATTAACAAATAAGCTTGTAAATATTGTATACTTTTTGTTCAAATAATTTGTAGATTTTTAAAACGCATTTAAAGTTTAATGACATTTGTAAACATTAACTAATGATCTGTTAAGCATTATATAATGTTTGTTAATGATTTATTAATGAAAGTTATTAAAAGTGTTAACCATGAAAGTGTTACTGAAAATAGAACTTTTGCATGAATGCACACTATAGCTGTGTTTAAATGGTCACATTTTGTTTAAATTTGAATGGAATCATTCCATTTGATGAATCTGAACATAATGTTTACACGAACGCTAAATAAAGTGATCAGATTGATGTGCGTGTTTATATGTCACAAGCTTCAAATCAGATTACATTTTTTGACATGAACACACTGCACAAATATACTTAGTTTCCCGCTGTTTTCGCATCCTTCTTTTCTTTGTTTTAAAAAGCAAATTTTATATTTATCTATTTCGGTCCTAATTAGGAGACAACATGCCCAAAGCTTTCTCCAATGATGTTGATATTAATAAAGCAGTAAAAATGCTCAATTGTTGGACAATGTTGTCCTGTACCACTTAACAGGTGATGAGTGTAAAGAGAATTTTAGATTGACACAACAGTGATTTATTCTCTTCAACAACACCAGCTTGTTCCATGTGTCATGTGTCATTTCTACATCATTGCACATGCACAGAACTTCCCATTTTTGGTTTTCAATCTGATCAAGTGTCTTAAAAAAGATCCTACCCCTCTCAAAACCTTCTAAATGATTTCCACACAACTGTTAAGTGTTGAGTGTATTTTTGTAGATGATGACACTGTTTTGATCCATCTGTAGGTTGTCTGGCTGTATGGTGACAGAGAAAGGCTGTGGTTATTTGTCTTCAGCTCTGAAGCTCTCAAACCCCTCACACCTGAGAGAGCTGGATCTGAGCTACAATCACCCAGGACAATCAGGAGTGCAGCTGCTCAAACACAAACTGGAGGATCCAAACTATAAACTGCAGATACTCAAGTATGTTTGGCAGTGTGATACATTGATCTGTGTGTGAATGATGCAGATCTACATTAATGTGTGTCTGTGTGTTTATAGTGTGGATCATGGAGGAGAGATCAGGATCACAGCAGGACTACGAAAGTGTAGGTCTACGAAAACAAGCACACACACATTTATATGTCTATCTTTGTGAAAAAATTCATTTGTATATTGCAGTCCTCATCCCATTAACATAACCTTATCCATCACAGCTAAGTGTCTAACCTTAATCTAATTCTAAACTTAACCCCTACGTCAGTTTTAACCCTCAAACAAAGGAGTGTCAGAAAGAAACCAGCCAAAGAATCCTCACCTTACTCAGTTTGTCCACTCTGATGCTCCTCTTGTGTTCAGATGCCTGTGATCTCACACTGGATCCAAACACAGCACACACTCGTCTCATTCTGTCTGATGACAACAGGAAGATCACACATGTGGAAGATCATCAGCCGTATCCTGATCACCCAGAGAGATTTGGTGAGGAATCACAGGTTCTGTGTGTTGAGAGTCTGACTGGACGCTGTTACTGGGAGGTTGAATGGAGCGGAAATAATGCTGCTATATCAATGTCATATAAAGGGATCAGCAGGAAAGAAGGGAGTGACTGTTGGTTTGGATACAGTGACAAATCCTGGAGTTTGTACTGCAGTCACGAAGGTTTCGCTGTCCGTCACAATAATAAGAGCACTAAAATACCTGCTGTCCGTCCATCCTCTAATAGAGCAGGAGTGTATGTGAACTGGTCTGTTGGCTCTCTGTCCTTCTACAGCGTCTCTGACACACACACACTCACACACTTATACACATACAACACCACATTCACTGAACCCCTCTATGCTGGGATTAAGGTTTTATTGAAAGCTTCAGTTTCTCTGTGTGAGATTACAAAGCAGACACGCACACTTGTAAATCCTCCTGATAATGTCCACATGCACACAAAAGCCTCATTCTGATAGAATCAGTTTTCTAAATGAAGTTTGAGTTGCAGTGCTTATCATGCACTGTTTTTGATTTCATGTACCAAATCAGACAGGACTAACATATCCATGTTTACTATCGAGCTATGAGTGTGCATTTTCCAGATGTGGGCATCAGCTCATGTGCTGTGCTTGCATGCAGCACATATGATGGATTTGTCTTTTGAATAATTGTTTATTGAGATAATTTTCATCTATTATTAAAAAAAAAAAGCACAGAGAAATCTAGAGAAGTATCGTACTCTTTTATGACCCTGATCATATTTGGGTGGTCTTTATTGATTTTAGAATATTTTTTTTTCATCAGATACTATTCTTATTGAAATTAAATAAAAGTGTAAAAATAAATTATAAAAATGAAAAGGTTGTGGTGTGCAGATAATTGCACCAAGTGTAGCTGAGGTAGGTCAGAAAACTAGAGCTATAACTGTAACTATAGTGCATTTATTTTCCCACTGCCATTACATGAAAAACTTTGTGGAAAGACTTTTTTTATTATTTTTTACTGAGGACATTTATAAAGATTTTTCTTTACTTTGAGAAAATGTTTTGTTTGGATTTGTTAATTGGGGGAAAAAAGGTTACACTTTATTTTAAGGTGTCCTAGTTACAGTGTAATTATAC
The DNA here is from genome assembly GCA_012976165.1 of Labeo catla. NCBI lineage: Eukaryota > Metazoa > Chordata > Actinopteri > Cypriniformes > Cyprinidae > Labeo > Labeo catla. Next base: position 16,865 of record VONZ01002517.1, read on the forward strand.
ATTTAAGTAATGAGTAATATTAATTCATTACATGTACTTACTATATGGTTAGGATTAGGATTAGGTTTTGTCTTAGGGTTCCTTGTATGTATTTATGCATAATTAATTGTTATTATAATACCTATATGTGTAACAAGGACACCCTAAAATTAAGTGTTACCAAAAAAAAAAATTGCATTTGCAGAAAAATAAAATATATATTTTATATTCTTATTTTAACAACAATTTATATACATAAATGTAAATTCTTTCGTCAGAAGCCTATTTTTATATTTTGCTTGCTGAAATACAGCATTACTTTGGGACTGTTTCTCACTCATGTGACAAGAAGACTTTAAAAACAATTGAAATTTGTAAGCTGTTCTGTCTTTCCTTTGAATATGATGTGTTTTGATTAATTAGATACCCCTGTCTTGTACTCTTTTTTTATATTATTATTATTATTATTATTGTATTGTGACTGTGTCCTTCTTTGTTCACAATGTTCTAAAAACAAAATTCAAATGAATTAGTGACTTATTTACATAAATACATTTACCTGTTTGATTTTCTAAAAAAGTGATAGTTCACCCAAAAAGAAAAATTCTGTTATTTATTCACTGTCATGTTTTTTCCAGACCTATCACTAATTAAAATAATTTCTCTCTAAAGCTACTTTTTGTAATGTCTACTTGATTTTTTTCTCCCCCATTTAACACAGTAATGGCCTTAAATGATCATTGATTTTGAATCTGTACTAAATGGCATGGCAGATTCAGACAGGAGTAAAATCACAAACTATGAAAATCTTCATCAGCATCTCTTCTTCTGAAATGATTGTGTTTTCTGCTTTATTAGGTCTCCAGAAGATGAACTCGATGATTCGTAGTGTCATGGACACGCATCCCAGAGCCTGTGTTACGTGAGGTTTTGTGCTTAAAAAGTATACACATTTTTATTTTCTGAAAAAAATTACCAGTCGTTTTGGTAGATAAGAACCTTCTTCCTCTGCTGGGATCATTTAGAGCCCTTTGAAGCTGCATTTAAACTACATTTTGGAAGTTCAAAATCGGGGCACCAATGAAATACTCAAATGTTTTCCTCAAAAACCATACTTTCTTCACGACTCAAGACAGAAAGACATGAGCATCTTGGATAACAAGGGGGTGAGTAAATTATTAATAAATTGTTGTTCTGGAAGTGGACTACTTCTTTTAACATGCAAACAAAGTGCAGTGCCCTTCACGCACACTAAATCCACATCATCTTAAATACCGCTCCGGAGCAGTATTCCGGCTTAGTGTATCCCATCATGCATCATGTTCTGGAAATAAATCATGAAACTTTTTGCCGGAATCTCGTGAGAGGTCACGGAAATCTTTCCACTGTAAATGAAATAATAATATAATACTTAGATATTACATCTAATTTGGTAGAAAGAAAGCGTTTCATGTTTTATTAGTGCAAAGATGAGTAGTGGTAATATTTTTTTTTGTACAACATTTTCAACTGCTTTTTATCACTTAATTAGAAGCACCACAAATTAAACTGAGTCATCTGTTATAGAGACTACTGAACAGACACTTAGAAGTTGACTTTAAAGTGCAAAGTATTGAAAATAAAAACAAAATAAAATGCGTTTTACAACACTTATAATTACACTAAAATATCTAAGTTAAAGTAAAGCGGATATTTTTTTTATGTGTTTGTAAGCAAAGACACACAGAACCTGTTCTGGGTCACTTTAAAAAACTGAAATTCATAAATATTTCTGATCATGAGCAATCCTCCCAGAATGCGTTTATGGGCACCACGCAATTTCTACTTTCTGTTTGAAGGCTTTTATTCAGGAGGCCATTTTATATACATGTTACACACTCCAGTGCAGTAGGTGGCGCTAAACACAATGGCGATAGACTGAAAAAATGAAAGAAGGCAAATGGGTGGGGTTGATGTGTTGTTGACACCTGAGGCCTCTTGAGCATCCGGCATTGTGTCGAAACCGAAAGTAAAGCCTCAATAGGCGTACAGAATGGAAATTCACTTTCGAAGACTTAAAAACTGGCACAAATACCACACTGCAGTAAGTTCAGTTAAAGCTTTTGATATCTTGTCATATTGTACGATGTTTTCATATTCGCGTTGTTGTCATTGGCTACTAAACTCGACCTTTAAACTCGACAGCTGTAGTGAGTTGTGACGCATCTAAAATTGGATGATTGGAAATTCGTCTAAAGGACTGAAATCCAATCAAGTCACCTTTGTTTATATAGTGCTTATACAGTACAGATGGTGTCAAATCAGCTTTACAGTTTTAACAGGAAAACAGTGTGTTGATAACGGAAGAGGACAATAACGAACACTCAGTTTTCCAGTTAAAGGCAGTTTATCATTGATTGAGTGATGTCATTGTATAGTTCAGTTCAAAAAGTATCTGTGCAATCAGGTCGACAATATTGTCAGAAATTAAGTGGCATGTAATAATATCGTGTTAAGTTGTGACTTTTAGCCATATGTGAATGATCTCTCATTTCCGGATTCTCTCAATTCCGGATTCTCATCTCACAACGTTATACGACACTAGATTGACATTTTCTGGTCAAAATAATCTACTTTATAAATCACTGGTTCTTTCAATTAAGACGTTTTATTCACTGTTTCTGAGTGTACACTATAATGATATGTCATATCATGATATCATGTCAAATCGTTATATAGTATAGTATTGTGCTATACAAAAGGCACGTTTCTATATAAAGTATCAAATTTGTTTTGGGCTCAAAACATGGAATAAAAATTTGACAAGTAAAATTTTGACAAATCATGATGTCTGTTATCTTACATGCCTGTATTGTTTTTTTCCCCCCTGTGGTCATGAATTTCCTGAATTCCTGTGGTGAAGGACCTCCTATTAAAAATTTGCTAAGCAAATTTGGAGTTGACATCAGTGTCACATAATATTATTCCACCTGGCTTCCATTTCTGCATAGACTGTTAATAAATCATAGTCTTCATCGAAAGACTATGATTTATGGCTATTATGTTGCATATTATATGGAAAAGCAACATTTTGACAAAAATGTCATTCAAGTGTCATACAATGTATTCAGATGAAACTATCGGCTTGTGAGTGTCAGTAATATGAGTACTTTTGCATACTAAAACACGGAAGAGTTTATAATGGTCTGTACATCAATAACCTAACTTGTTTCTTTGATGTCATGTGCAGTGTCAACATATCCTAAATTTGTTCACAGTAGGCCCAAGCTATATACTAAACAGATTGCAATACACAAACCACCCTCCTTATTTTTAATGTCAAAACTGTGCGGCCATTGGTAACTTGAATGTGTGAGGTTTCCGGTGTCATTCATTTAAAGTTATTGTAGCTGTACAAAAGAGTCAATTTTTCTGCTTTATATTGAAAAAATGGTACTTGTTATCATCATATTTTATTGCATTATGTCAATCATAAACAAACTTGTTATTTACCTACAGTGGCTAATAAACTGGAATGTGAGATTTTTTTTTTTCAAATTTGGTTTAAGCATTGCTGCTGTTTTTCTAAACATTTCTATCACGCAACTGTAATATATATATATGTTATAATCATTATTCATTTTAACACAATTACATTAATTTTAATATTGAAACAAAATAAATAACATTTAGTGGGTCTGTTCTTCATAGTGGGCGTCAGGACCGTTGATGTTTAATCATAACAGACAAATTCATTTTTGATGGCTATGAAAACGGCACACACCCATATGGGTCATTCCAGCTGGAATCATCAAATTTTGGAAAAGTTCCCCACCTGACCTCCTCAGATTTGTCTGAAAAAAATCTATGTGATGGGTAATATGCCCAATAGATCATATACAAAATTTCAGATCTCTACTGTGCATACTTTTTTCACAAGAAATCTGTAAAAAAGTTTGTTTTTTACCCCGTTTTGGCATCACAGTCTGAGTGACCATGTTCAGACTGAAATATTTCCAGAACTATTTGTGCCAGGTCCATGAAATTTTTTGGGCTAAGAGTCTTAGTCCAGAACTGCATGAATTACGACTCACAGCATTGTTACTGAATTTACACATGAATGCTGGCCCTCTACTTTTCTTTGAAGCTATTACTTTAAGGGTTTTCAGATGTTCATAGAAACCTCAATTTTCAATGTATAAGCATCAAACTTGGTAAATGGTCTGATATGTACCATGTCTTTCACATCCTTTTATATCAGACAATAGAGTCTGATGGATGTTGAGATATTAAGGTCCAAAAATGGAAAAAAACTCATTTATACCAATGTTCAGAGCAATATTTCCCATGAATGACACTAGGTGTGAACATAAAACTTGTTTTTTTGAAAGAGCATATTGTTATTGATAAAATATAAAAAAATTAGGATGGGGTTTTGCCTCATTTTTCTGTAATAATTTTTAAAAAAAATTATTGTTGTGTGACATTCACAACTACTGTAGTACCAGCTATTTTGAACTCATATGCCTAAATTAATGCTATAATGCAGCATTCCATTGTACTCGGGACTCGGGACTTTTCCATTTTTGGACCTTAATATCTCAACATCCATAAGACGCTATTGTCTGATGTCAAAGGATGTGAAAGACATGGTACATATCAGACCATTTACCAAGTTTGACATTGAAGATTGAGGTTTCTATGGACATCTGAAAAACCTTAAAGTAATAGTTTCAAAGAAAAGTAGAGGGCCAGCATTCAGGTGTAAATACAGTAACAATGCTGTGAGTTGTAATTCATGCAGTTCTGGACTAGGACTCTTAGCCCAGAAAATTTCATGGACCTGGCACAAATAGTTCTGGAGATGTTTTAGTCTGAACATGGTCACTCAGACTGTGATGCCAAAACAGTAAAAAATAGTGTAAACAGTAAATAAACAGTGAAAAAAGTATGCACAGTAGAGATCTGAAATTTTGTATATGATCTATTGGGCATATTACCCATCACATAGATTTTTGTCAGACAAATCTGAGGGGGTCAGGTGGGGACCATTTGATGATTTCAGCTGGAATGACCCATATTAAAGTGGGTTAGATTGTAGTAAATGATGTCAGATAACTTTCCAAGTTTAATGTGATACTCCAAAAAAGTTTGCAAACCTTTGGAGGGGAAAAGTAAAATTAAAGATTTACAGTCACATGGATGCATAAGCGTGCAATATTCAAATATTAAATATTTAAAGCAGCTCTCATCCAGTTTCTCTTTCACTCTCACTTAATCTCTTTCCACTTTTACTGTGGTGAATCCTGACATATTACTACATTCAGTTATTTAGAGGTCATGTTAGTTCATTGGAGATTTAGTGACATTTACTTCATGGCTTTGTCATTTTGGTGCACAAAGGGTCCTCCACAAACTGCTTCAACAAGGTTGGAAGCACAGAATTGTCCAGAATGTCATTGTGTGTGTGGTTTGTTTTTACTGTAATGTCTCGAATAGTCACAATATGATGTGTCTATTATTTGTTCTCGTGTTTTCATATGCAGGTCTAAAATCAGTTTGTCATTATGGAGAAGAGAGAGAGCAGTGAGAGATCTTCATCTCCTGATCACAGCTGTGTGTCTGTGAAGAGTGTCAGGTCCATGACTCCTCCTCATAATTTCAGTGATGAAGCAGTGACCTCTGACCCCAGGTGAGACACAACTACTACTTCTTTAATGCAGGGATCTAATAATTTACAAATGACTGATCACATTGTCAGATGGCTGAGTGTGATTAGTGAATTGTAAAAGGCTTTTTTTTTTAATATAGTGTGCATGTACTGTATGTTTCAGAGTTACACAATTTCAGATGCTGCTCATGATTCAGTGTTTTCAGAGCAGCTTAGTATCAGTTTGGGAAACAGTTGAACATCTTATTTATTTCAGTGCTGATATGTTCGCTCATGAAGATGTTTAATACTCAGCAGATTTAGACTAAATAACCAGTTCACACAGAGATGATGGTCTTGGCATTCACTGTTTCATCATATAGAGCAGGGGTGGCGAACGTCTGTCCTGGAGAGCCGCAGCCCTGCGTAGTTTTGCTTCAACCCTAATCAAACGCACCTGAACAAGCTAATCAAGGTCTGAAGGGTTAATATAAAGCAACAGGCAGGTGAGTTTTAATTAGGGTTGGAGCTGAACTCTGCAGGGCTGTGGCTCTCCAGGACCAGAGTTCGCCACACCTGATATAGAGGGACTGAGAATGGGATTCAAAAAATAATGCAGTACTGTTAACTAAACAGACCAATTATAGACAATAATCATTCTCATTATTTTAAAGTCATTCTTTCATTTCACTAATCAAACTTTTTTTATTATTAAACACAAGGGATCATTAATGATGCCTAAATTATAACATGTGCAAATTCACACACAGTGTATCTTTAATTTGGCCAGAATTGCAGGTGCATGTCTTAATATACAAGTACGTTTAGAGAAAATATGAAATAAGTTGCTAATAAATGTCATTATTATATTCCTGGTGTCCCTTAATTGTTAATATTAATGTGCCTTTGTATAAGTCATATCACAGCTAGTTTGCATCCCTTGTCACTGGTTAGGCTTTTACATAAAATCAAAACAACCAAATCAAAAACAAGCACAATCATCACAAGGAACAAAACAGGTACAATAAACATGTATATTCAGATAACTATATGTGTGAATGTTGAGCATATTATCATATATAGCCCATATGCAACTTAAAGTCACAAACATGAAACGTGAAACAACCTGCATACATTAAAAAAATGTAAACTTGACCAGCCTAAATAAGTCTGAGGCTGGTCTAACTACTATCCAAATATGCTTCAGTTTAAAACTAAATCCACATTGTTCTTAGGGTTATCTTATCCCTACATATGTTAGCTATAACAAAATTGTATGTAATATTATTATTTTTTGAAACTGTGAATATAATGTTTCCAGTAACTTTTCAAATGTTATGTTTGTCTTTTAGACATGGAAATGGAAGTGGAAATGGAAATTATGCTTATTATTTTAATTGTAGCTAGAATTGTTTAGTTGACCTTTTTATTCATACATATCAGGGTGTACTTTTACCCATGAACTCTCTGTAATATACAAAATGAACCTGCACCCTGTTCAGGCATTTTTATATAATTTATTCAAACAGTATTATTTAACATGGCTAGTTAGAGTAGTTGGCTACCTTGAAATCTTTTGATTAGGGTTGCCCCCTAATAGTCAACTAACTGCTTAGTCAAAATTTTATAGTTGTTTAGTCGCCAAAAAAAAAAAAAATTATCACAGAAAGTGGCGAGGTCACATAGTCCATGACAGTCAAATTATTAACAGCTGGTCTGTGTGGTAATTACAGTACACCAGTCAGGACATGCAAACGTTTGTTTCGAACATTTGTTTCAAACTTTCCAGGAGTTTACCGGTTTAAAATGATCTGATCTAGGGTTATATTATGAATATATATGGGGGTTTATATAAATGTATCTCTGAGAGAAACCGACTGTCCTCAAAAAAGTTTAGATGCTATGCTTTTTTTCTTCTTGCCTCCATATAATACATATTAAAATAGTGTTTGTAAGCGCAAACATACTACTTTGTTTACAGCGGTAACCAAGAAAATGCTATATTGTGGCTGTTTTATAAGCACCACCTGCTGTCAGAGACTGAATTTGCATCTTATTTAGCCCGTCTGATGTTATTGTTTTGTTTAGATATGTTGTGTGTAGCATAGTTTCACAAAATTAAATTCAGACCTTTTTTTTTTTGTGCTAATTTTCAAGTGATACAATCTAAAATGTACAGCATTTTATTATCTGAAATAATAAAATGACAATTTTTCATTTATAGTTTGTCTTAAATCTCAAAAATAGTAAATCGTATTGTGAAATCAGTATTGTAAATTGTATTGCATTGTGAGATGAGAGAATCATTACATCCCTAATTAGATCGCAAACAGAGGAGCAGAAACATTGCTGCTGGAGATGTTAAGGAATAAGTTGAAATCAGTGACGGCATGTATGTATGGGGAGAGAAGGATGCCAGAGATTTAAAAAGGGTCTTCCTGCAAGTTTCATAACTTAAAACGTCATTTTACTATATCTTCTCAAGGGACAATACTATAGAAATGAAACTTGGATATATTTCAGAGTAGTCAATGTGCAGCTTGTATAGCAGTGTATATTTACTGTCCCCTGAAAATAACTCAACATACAGCTGGCAACAAAAGTGAGTACATCCTAAGTGAACTTGTCAAAACTGTGTTCAAAAGTGTCAATATTTTTTGTCAAACCATTGTTATCTATCACTGCCTTAATCATTCTGCGCATGGAATTCACCAGAGCTGCACAGGTTGTTGCTGGGATCCTCTTCAAATCCTCTATAATGACATCATGGAGCTGCTGGATGCTAGACACATGGTGCTTCTCCACCTTCCGCTTGAGGATGCCCCATAGGTGCTCAATAGGGTTCAGGTCGGATTCCCCTTCACCTGCAAGGCAATTGTCATCTTGGTGGTGTGCTTGGGGTCATTATCATGTTGGAAAACTGCCGTTCGGCCTAGTTTCTGAAGGGAAGGCATCATGTTCTGCTTCAGAAATGTACAGTACATAATGGAATCCATGTTTCCCTCAATGAACCACAGCTCCCCAGTACCAGCAGCACTCATGCAGCCCCAGACCATGGTGCTACCACCACCATGCTTGACTGTAGGAGAGACACAAATAGCTTGGTACTCCTTACCAGGGCATCACCACACATGCTGGACACCATCTGAGCCAAAGAAGTTTATCTTAGTCTCATCAGACCATAGGACATGGTTCCAGTAATTCATGTTCTTGGACAGGCTGTCTTCAGCAAACTGTTTGCAGGCTTTCTTGTAAGCCAGCTTCAGAAGAGGCTTCCTTCTCGGATGACGCCAATGCAAACGGACTTGTTGCAGTGTGCGGCGTATGGTCTGAGCACTGACAAGCGAACCTTCTACTTCTGCAACCTCTAAAGCAATGCTGGCAGCACTCATGCATCTGTTTTTTGAAGCCAGGTTCTGCACCTGACGCACAGAACGAGCACTTGACTTCGTCGATCGACCTTTGTGAGGCCTATTCCGAATGGAACCCATCTTGGAAAACCTCTGTATGACCCTGGCCACAGTACTGTAACTCAGTTTCAGGTTGTTACTGAACGTCTTATAGCCTAGGCCATCTTTGTGGAGAGCAACAACTCTAATTCTCAAATCTTCAGAGAGTTCTTTACTAGAGGTCGACCGATGTATCGGTTTTGCCGATTAATCAGCACCGATAGTTGATTGGCGGAACTATCGGTTATCTGCAAAAATCCATGCCGATAGTTTTTTCCAGGTTGGGTCCGTTGCTGGAGCGGCTGAGAATGTCGTCATTATACAGCAAAGTCCCTATAGTCTTTGTTATACAGCACAAGAGCAGCCTCTAGTGGCGGAAATCACTGACAGCACGTGCTGTTTGTTTAGACGCGTGACACTGCACGCTGCACAGAGCGGGACACTTCAAAGGCGGATTTAAAACATCGACAACGAAACGGTGTATACTGTAGTGCATGTTTTCATGTCATTACTAAGCGATGAATTTGTTGACTAGATGCTGCATTAGTAGAGAAATGACAGCAGTATACTTTTGCCCATTTGATGATCAAATAAAGTCTTGTAGACCGCCACTTGAATTGCATGCGACGTGTCCAGTGTGATACCAAGTGTCAAGTGCAAGTGTCACATCAAAAATAGCTGCGAGTTCTTCTAGACGCGGTGCTGTACTTTGGCCCGTTGTGTGACTAACATATTTCATATTTTGATTAGATAACCACAAATGTTCTAGAATAGTAGCAGTTAAATTGTGAAAGTACACAATATCCATATGTATGCAATTTCAGTACTGTGGCCTTTGTGTAGATATTTAAAGATGGCCATCTTTAGCTTGATTGTTGATGTAATGGTAGCACTTTACAATATGAGTCCATTTGTAACATTAAGATTGATAAAAGCTGTAGAATAGAAGTATTGTTCCTTGTTAGAGTGTGTTAATTTCAGCATTCACTGATGTATTTTAAAAAAATTAGTTGCTTTTGTTAACATTAATGAACAATGAACTAACTGTAATGATCAATGTATAATTAATATTAATATTTGTGTTCATTTACAAAGTATGGTTCAGTAGTTGCCAGCTATTTTGACAATAATGGCTGTATGTTGAGTTATTTTTAGGGGACAGTAAATATACACTGCTATACAAGCTGCACATTGACTACCCTAAAATATATCCAAGTTTCATTTCTATAGTATTGTTCCTTAAGGAGATGTACTAAAAGCGTTGCTGAAATGTGACGGGTGTACTCCTCACTTTTGTGAGATACTGTAAACTCTGCAGGCCTGTGGCCCTCCAGGAACTGAGTTTGACACCCCTGTTATACATCATCTCACCATAGGCCCCACCCACTGGTGTTCAGACACTTAACGGCTGAAACTTAAGCCAAATGCAAGTGTCACATCAAAAGCAAATCGAACCCATCATCAGTCCTGTCTACACTGGATACAGTATAAATATGCATGTTTGTTTTTACTTGAAATTTTTAACTTTAAATTTTACATTTTAAACTGAAATTGAAATGTACAACATTAATTATACAGAATTACAAGATACAAAATACAAGAGTAACATCTGTATTGATTTAATATGTGATTAACATTTTGATTTTATTCATATATTAAACCTTTTTTTTCTTGTTTCTGAAGAGTGTTTAAAGATGGTCAGGCTGGAGAACTGCAGCAGTATTTTCCTGAACCAGTGAAAGATGTTCTTCAGAGAGTCAAAGACAAGTACAAAACCAGCATGAAGAACAGGTATGAGAGATTATTTGAGGGAATGAATCTCCAGGAGAATGAAACCCTCCTAAACAGGATCTACACACAGCTCTACATCATAGAGGGAGACAGTGAAGGAGTGAATGAAGAACATGAAGTTTTAAAGATGGAGAAAACAGACAGAACAAAACACTCACAAGACACTCCAATCTACTGCAATGACATCTTTAAATCCTCACCTGAACCAGGACGTGAGGAGAAAGACCAAATCAAGACTGTTATTACTAAAGGCATCGCTGGAATCGGAAAAACCATCTCTGTGCAGAAGTTCATTCTGGACTGGGCCGAGGGAAAAGACAATCAGGATGTAGATTTCATGTTTGTGCTTCCATTTCGAGAGTTAAACTTGATCCGAGATCATCGGTACAGTCTTCACAGACTTCTGCTGGACTTTCATCCTGAACTTCAAGATCTGGACTCAAAGATTTATGGGGAGTGTAAAGTTGTGTTCATCTTTGATGGTCTGGATGAAAGCAGAATCACACTGATGTTTTCAGATGATCAGAAAGTTTGTGATGTGACTGAGACTTCATCAGTGGGTGTGTTGATGTCAAACCTCATGAAAGGAGAGCTGCTTCCCTCTGCTCTCATCTGGATCACCTCCAGACCAGCAGCAGCCAATCAGATCCCCTCCAAATACATCAACCGTCTGACAGAAATTCAGGGATTCAATGAGTCTCAGAAGGAGGAATATTTCAGGAAGAGAATCAGTGACCAGCATCAAGCCAGCAGAATCATCTCACACATCAGAAGAGCAAGAAGCCTCCACATCATGTGCCACATCCCTGTCTTCTGCTGGATCTCATCCACTGTGCTTCAGAAGCTCCTGAAAGAAGATGTGAGTGCAGAAATCCCTCAAACTCTGACTGAAATGTACATCCACTTCCTGCTGATTCAGATCAACATGAGGAATCAGAAGTATGAAGAGAGAGATCCAGAGAAACTCCTGCAGTCCAACAGAGAAGTGATTGTGAAACTTGCTGAAGTGGCTTTCAAACAGCTGATGAAGGGCAATGTGATGTTCTATGAGGAGGACCTGATTAAGAGCGGCATAGACGTCACTGATGCCTCAGTGTATTCTGGGATTTGTACTGAGATTTTTAAGGAGGAATCTGTGATTCATCAGAGGAAAGTCTACAGCTTCATCCATCTGAGCTTTCAGGAGTTTCTCGCTGCTTTCCATGTGTTTTACTATCATGTGAATACAACTATGGCGGGACTGAGGAATTTTGCTACAGTGCAAAATATGCTTAAAGCTGCAGTAGATAATGCCCTTAAGAATGAGAATGGACATCTGGATCTGTTCCTGCGGTTCCTGCTGGGCGTCTCACTGGAGTCTAATCAGAGAATCTTACAGAATCTACTGACACACACAGAGAACAGCTCAGAGAGCATCAGGGAAACCACACAGTACATTAAATACAAGATCAAGAGTCTTTATGATAGTGATGGACTCTATGTACATGAAATTAGTGAGCAACACAAACAAGTTAAAAAACATCTCTCAGCTGGTCAATCCATCAATCTGTTCCTCTGTTTGCTGGAAGTGAAAGATCAGACTCTGTCCAGAGAGATTCAGGAGTTTGTGAAATCAGACAAACACTCAAAGAAGAAACTCTCTCCTGCTCACTGCTCAACAATCTCCTACATGCTTCAGATGTCAGAGGAGCCGCTGGATGAGCTGAACTCCATGGAATACAACACATCAGATGAGGGGAGAAGAAGACTGATACCAGCTGTGATCAACTGCAGAAAAGCTCTGTGAGTGTTTAATTATTATAAAATGAAGAATTATGTCTAATAATGGATTAGCACATAAAAAATAACCATTTCCTTAATGAGAGGTTTTACTAATAACAAGCTTAGAGTAATATGGGGGTCATGACATTCTTTTCATTATTTGTGACCTGTGCTGGCAAAATGAGTCAAAATGAAAATGAGGGGGTTTTGGACATTAAAAGACCTTTAAAATGATGTATGACTTGTTGGAATTGGACAAAAAAATTGGCAAAGCTACACCTGGTTGAAGTCGATTGAGTCAGCAAAGTCAATTTTGAGAAAAATCAAGTTAAAGTTTTTTGAAGGTTTCAAAGGAAAATCACCTAGCAATGCTCCATGTCTTTCTTAATGATCATTATTATATGAATTTATCATAATATAGCTCTTTTTTATTTTATATTTATTATAAATAAGAACAGATGCAAAAAAAAAACAAATATAAGAAAGAAACAAGTGTATAGTGTATTACTTTTTTTCATTTTACATCTAAACAAATTAATCAGATAACTTTAGTATGTTCATTACAAATAAATCGATTATTAAAACAACAAAAGCAGTTCAATCAAGTGCAGCGAGTGATTCCTTCTTTTTTTTTATCATTTGATTGACAATGTGACAGACCAAATATATTAAGACCTACTGTAATGGGCAGATCTAATATAATGTTACACATCCAATGTTTTTCCTCAGCAGTTCCCCAAATGTTCACTTAAGACATAACAGATAATGTTTGCGGGAATACTTAAATAGCTACTGTTTTAATATTGTGCACCGTCTGTGTCATCTTTATGCACACGCTTTGGATGTTGATCAGTGTGAGAAGCGAGCAGAGAAAAAGGTACTCCTGACAGAAAAAGTACAAATAAAGGTCATTTTAGATGTTTAATTACTATTTGGAGCATTGGAATCGCTACACAAGGGCTTAATGAACTAATTTTTGTGAAAACCTTAAATTTGTGACAAAATCTTTGTCTTTTTTTGCCTGCAGCTCAAAATTAGCCCGTTTGCATTTTGCCAGCGTATATATCACACATATCTAATTATCAAAGAAAGTTTGATTCCCCTATAGCTAAATGCATTTTACAACCAGTAAAATGACACTAACTGCACAGATATGTGGAGAGGATCCTTTTAGATTCGTAATTCAAAACTCAGACTTTTATTGTAGTGGCCAAAATGACTAGAACACTAGTATTTTCACTAGCTAAAAAGATGGGAGATTTTTGTTTACACAAGGAGTCTGACAACAGCCAGTGCTTCACACAAAGATGTGATCTCATCATCATCCAGTCTGTCTAGAATGACGTGACGAAACAGAACAAACTGAGGCAGACTAAATCCAAAAGAACTGGGAACCTAGGGCAAAAACACCAAATGTTGATATAATTCAGTTAATTGAAGTGAATTGATAAAGAAAATCTATTCATGACATTATTTTTGACTGAATTCTCATTTTACAGCATTTTACACAAGTCCCTAAAACCTTACTGTACGCAGTACTGTAGATTTGCAGGTAGGTTTCTTGAAGCATCTTGGAGACGTTTCAACAGTTCTTCTGGAATTGGTCTGTCTCAGTTTGTTCTGTTCTTCATGTCATTCCAGACGGACTGGATGATGATGTGATCAGATCTCTGTGTGGAGCACTGGCTGTTGTCAGACTCCTTGCACAAACAAAACTCTCACAGGATTATTACAGTTAATGGCAAAATGAATTTTGGAAATGTAAGCTGATATTTCCTACTGACAGAATACAAAAAAAGATAGAAATAACTGACTTGAAACCATTTTTTAGCTGGTGAAAATACTAGTGTTTTAATCATTTTGGCCACCACTGTATGTCTACAGAAAAGCATTGCTACATTTTTCAGTATGTAAATATTTGAAGCACAGCAGTAGCTGAAAAAACATTCAGGAGCTTGTCTGATCTCTGATCTTAATGAACCTGAATGATAAAATTATCAGATTATCTTCTCACATTCATCTTATTGTGTTTCAGGATGGAATTTTACAAATATTTTGTTCCAGGTTCCTGAGGACAACTGACAATTTTCTTTGCATGCATTTATTGTTATGTCATTACGGTTGTAATTTCATTTATGTTATTCATCTCCTCTAGTTTTTCTGGCTGTAATCTCACTAAACAGTGTTGTGAGAGTTTGTCATCAGCTCTTCAATCCTCAAACTGTGTCCTGAGAGAGCTGGACCTGAGTAACAATGACCTGCATTCAGGAGTGAACCTGCTCTCTGATGGACTGAAGAGTCCAAGTCAGTTGCATATGCTAAGGTATATAAGAACATATAAGAGATCATTTATAGTCAGACAGTTATAATGGCTGTACTTATAGATGATCTGACTGTTGATGTGTGTGTTCTGCTCTTTATCAGTCTTGCTGGCTGTAATCTGACTTCTCAGTGTTGTGAGAGTTTGTCATCAGCTCTACAATCCTCAAACTCTGTCCTGAGAGAGCTGGATCTGAGTAACAATGACCTGCAGGATTCAGGAGTGAAGCTGATCTCTGATGGACTGAAGAGTCCAAACTGTCAGCTGCAGATACTGAGGTAGGTTTTAACTGGTATGTGTGCTATATAAGAAAGCATGCTGAACATGTATTTTCTCCACTGCATGAAAAAATGCTCATTAATAAAATATTCATTTTTAAGATTAATTACTTTGAATGGAAGGACATTTATTTCATTATACATTATAACATCTTGATTCAGTTCTGTGATTTTCTAAAATCAGAACCAGTGATTTTCAGCTGTTTTTGCATACTAACCATCCTTCTTTTCTTTGTTTTAAAAAGCTAATTTTATATTCATCTGTTTCGGTCCTAATTAGGAGATGACATGCAGAAAGCTTTGTGCAATGATACTGATATTAATAAAGCAGTAAAAAAAAAATGCTGATTTTTGCTCTCAAAACAAGATGTTTACAGATGAGAGTCTGAAGCAAGCAATTTTGGGACAACGTTGTCCTGTACAACTTTGCAGGTGATAAAGAGTGTAAAGAGAAGTTTAGATTGACTCAACAGTGATTTATTCTCTTCAACAACACCAGCTTGTTCCATGTGTCATGCTTCATTAAATCATTTCTAAATCATTACATATGCACAAAACTTTCTAGTTTTGGTATTCAATCTGATCAAGTGTTTACATGTTCTATAAAAGATCCTACCCCTCTTAAAAGGATTGAATTTTAAACTGGTTTGTCATTTTTATTATGGTTGAGGTGTTTATATGCAGCATTTTCATTTGGGTTGGACTTTTAAACCCACTGTAACTGGAATCCAATGCATGGTAAATGCACCTTATGAATGATTTTCACACAACCGTTGAGCGTTGATGTGTGTTTTTGTACATGATGAGATGATTTGATCCATCTGTAGGTTGTCTGGCTGTATGGTGACAGAGAAAGGCTGTGGTTATTTGTCTTCAGCTCTGAGTTCAAACCCCTCACACCTGAGAGAGCTGGATCTGAGCTACAATCACCCAGGACAATCAGGAGTCCAGCTGCTCAAACACAAACTGGAGGATCCAAACTATAAACTGCAGATACTCAGGTATGTTTGGCAGTGTGATACATTGATCTGTGTGTGAATGATGCAGATCTACATTAATGTGTGTTTGTGTGTTTATAGTGTGGATCATGGAGGAGAGATCAGGATCACAGCAGGACTACGAAAGTGTAGGTCTACAAACACAAGCACACACACATTTGTATGTCTATCTTTGTGAAGAAATTCATTTGTATGTTGTGATCCCTAGACCCTTACTCTAACCTTTTCCATCACAGCTAAGTGTCTAACCTTAACCTAATTCTAAACTTAACCCCTATATCAGTCTTAACCCTCAAAGGGGTGTCAGTAAGCAACCAGCCAAAACATCCTCACTTTACTTAGTTTGTCCTCTCTGATGCTCTTCTTGTGTTCAGATGCCTGTGATCTCACACCGGATCCAAACACAGCACACACTCGATTCTTTCTTTCTGATGACAACAGGAAGATCACACATGTGGAAGATCATCAGCCGTATCCTGATCATCCAGAGAGATTTGATGATCTTCAGGTTCTGTGTGAAGAGAGTCTGACTGGACGCTGTTACTGGGAGGTTGAATGGAGCGGATTTGCTGAAATAGCAGTGACATATAAAGGAATCAGCAGGAAAGGAGCGAGACACGACTGTTGGTTTGGATACAATGACAAATCCTGGAGTCTGTACTGCAGTTATGAAGGTTTCACTTTCC
The DNA here is from genome assembly GCA_012976165.1 of Labeo catla. NCBI lineage: Eukaryota > Metazoa > Chordata > Actinopteri > Cypriniformes > Cyprinidae > Labeo > Labeo catla. Next base: position 33,756 of record VONZ01002517.1, read on the forward strand.
GTCACAATAATAACCAAACTGAAATACCCGCAGTCCATTCATCCTCTAAGAGAGTAGGAGTGTATGTGGACGTGTCAGCTGGCTCTCTGTCCTTCTACAGCGTCTCTGACACACACACACTCACACACTTACACACATTCAACACCACATTCACTGAACCCCTCTATGCTGGATTTAAGATTTATTTGAAGTCTTCAGTGTCTCTGTGTGAGATTACAAAGCAGACACGCAAACTTTAAATCCTCTTTCAAATGTCCACATGCACACAAAAGCCTCATTCTGATAGAATCAGTTTTCTAAATGAAGTTTGAGTTGCAGTGCTTATCATGCATTGTCTGTGATTTCATGTACCAATTCAGACAGGACTAACATCCATGTTTACTATCGAGGTACGAGTGTGTGTTTTCCAGATGTGCTGTGCTTGTGTGTATCACATATGATGGATGTGTCTTTTGATTAATTATTTATTGATATAATTTTCATTTATCATAAAAAAACATGTTTAAGTAGACTGCACAAAACTGTTTACAACAAACTTGCAAAAGTGAGCAGAGAAATCTAGAGAAGTATCTTACTTTTTCATGACCCTGATCATATCTGGGCGGTCTCTATTTATTAATTTTAGATTTTTTCTTCATCAGATACATTCTTATTGAAATTAAATAAAAATATACAAATAAATAAAATCTAAATGCTATGGTGTGCAAGATAGGTGCTCAAATGGTAGCTCAGGTCAGAAAACTAGAGCTGTTGTTTTAGCGTGTTAATTTGATTAGAAATGGAAAAACAACACGATTAAAATATCAATATAATGCACCTGCCCTGACCCAGACCTGTACGTCATATTACATTTCAAACTGTTGACAAACGTGATGCAGGGAAAGACTATAGTGCATTTATTTTGCCACTGCCATTACTTGAAAAACTTTGTGGAAAGACTTTTTGTTACTGAGAATATTTATGAAGATTTTTCTTTACTTTGAGAAAATGTGTTGTTTGGATTTGTTAGTTATAAAAAATGCATTTACAGAAAAATAAATATATACACTTTATCCTCTTAGTTTGTTAACCAAAACATATATACATAAATGTAAATTCTTAAGCCAGAAGCCACTTTTTTATGTTTTGCTTGCTGAAATACAGCTACTTTGGGACTATTTCTAACTCATGCAAGAAGGGCTTTAAAAACAATTGAAATGTGTAAGTTGTTCAGTCTTTTCCTTTGAATGTGATGTGTTTTGATTAATTATATACTCCTGTCTTGTACTATTATTTTTTTTATTTCATTATTATTTATTTTATATTTTTTTATTGTGACTGTTTCCTCCTTTGTTGACATGTTGTTTGTTCAACATAATGTGTTGTTTTTGTCCTGAGTAGCATGAGTACAATTGGAAATTTGAACCCTCTAGGGTCAACAAACGCACTGGTGTGTTTTGTGACACGTTTTTCTGATAACACAGAAAAGAGCTTAAAATGCTCCATCATTTTTGATTTTTCAGATATAAGCAAGACTGTAGAGGGTCTACTTTTATTTGTAAACGAATGGCCATATGGCCTTATTTCTGTTAATTTTCAGACTTAATTTTTTTTGTGTTTTACCACCCATAAATGTTGATTTCTTAAAAACAATCATGTACATACATGCTGTGCACATATTATTGTAGCCCGGTTTGTGCTGAATACAGTGTAATCAGACTTTAGCCATTTATATGTTTATAAGCAACTGAAAAAAGCACAAATGTCAGAGCATGTCAAAACTTCTCCAGGGCCCCAAAACACCCTCAGACCCCAGAGGGTTGAACACAGTTTAGTAAATAAGAAGTTAATATTGTTATATTTTAGATAGGCTCCAATATTGTCTGTTTTTTCTCAGTTTTTCCAACGAAAATATTACCTATAGAGCCTCAGCAAAACTGTGTATCTCTAAGCAACACAGAGCTGTGATTCATTCCTGAATGAATCAGCCATTTGAATGAGGTCAATGAATGGCTCAATCTATCAATCAATCAATTAAAAAAGTGATAGTTCACCAAAAAAGAAAAATTCTGTAATCATTTATTCACCGTCATGTTGTTTCAAACCTGTATTACTAATCAAAATATTTCTTTCTAAAGCTACATTTTCTAATGTCTACTTGATTTTTTTTCCATTTAACACAGTAATGGCTTTAAATGATCTTTTGGGGGTATTTTCACAGCCAAATGTAATTTTAAACATTTTAATCATCTGTCATCCATACAAAAAAACATAAGAGAAGGAAGTGTTAGGATCTTACATAATTACATTTACATTAATTCAATTTTAAGTTCTAACTAACTTCATTTTTAAGTTAGAAGAGATCAGCAGAACGAAATACAGAGGCTGAATTGACTCCCGAATTGAATGAATCCCGTCTCCTGATCGTCTGCTTTATTTCTGTGTCTGTGCTGATTTAACACTCAGTTCACTAAATGAATAGTGTACAAACACTCACAGTATCGCTGCTGAACACAGTTGATCTGGCTGTAATTTCAGTCTTTCAGGAGCTTCAGAGCTTCAATCTGCTGCTTGATCACTAGAAAATCTTCATCAGCATCTTCTTCTGAAATGATTGTGTTTTCTGCTTTATTAGGTCTCCAGCAGCACAACAGCTTTATATGACAGGAGCGACACAGCAGCATCTGACACTCAGAGAACATTCACATCACTGATTAGATTCATTCAGAAATATACATTCATACAATGCATTATATACAATCTGAAACTAGTGTTTTGACATCACATATAAGGGTTTTACTCTAAAAGGTTTGAGTTCCAAAGAGAATCAATATGTCTGTAACAGAATATTTGTGCATCTAGAATTTATTCTGACAGATTTTTTTTTGTAGTGTGCATGAAAGAGAGACAGTGTGTGTGTGTGTGTGTTAGGTTGGTGATATGGCTCGTCTCCGTAACCATTCGAAGCTCAGGAACTTCATGATTCTCACGCTGACATGCATGATTCCTCCCAGGTTATACAGCATGTGATAGAAGGTGTGAACAGACAGGCTGCGTGTGTCGTCCGCGTACTTCAGCGCCACGATTGGAGTGTACAGAGGATTCGTCAGGTTACGGAACGGAGGCCGTTCCGACTCGATCACCTTCTTAGTGACCTACAGAGACACACAGACAGTGAGTGAGTTTCAATCCTCTTTAGCTAAATTATAACTATTGATAATTATAACAATACCTACATTCATGGACGGTAACTATAACGATAACACCTTTGCAATTCTCTAAAGAGTTGGAATGATTATTAAAGCTTTGTTTCTAGTTATGGCTCTTATTGTGAACAGCTATGAATTAATGTGTGTTCTGACCTTGGCGATGTCTTCAGGTGTTTGTCCCAGGCCTTGAAAGAGGTTGACTTGTGTGGGCAGGTAGCAGGTCCTGAAGTGATCGAGCGTCTCTGGATCAGCACCGACGTACTCTTTCTTAGAAACTTCTGTCATCAGCTTCAGCTCAAACTCAGTGTTTACAGGCCCGGGCTCGATCATCGACACACTGACAGACACACAGAGATGGGAAATACATCAGTCTGCAATCAGAGACAATGCAATCAGCACACATCTAGAACAATGTTTGTTTTGTCTCATATTAAATGGTTTTAAGTTATCTGGAGGCCCTTGGTTGAGAAGCACGACTCTAGAACTTCCTTTAGTTTCTGATCTGTGATCTTTAATGGGTTTCAACCTGTAACTTCATTTCCAGACCACCAGAGGGAGCCGTCACACAACATAAGTGTGATTCTGCTAATGTTCATGCTGTTTGATTATTGTTGAAGAGAGTCAAAGACCATCAGAAACCTACAGAATTCACATGACTAATCATACTGAAAACCACACAAGATGAAGAGGAAATGCAGGAGTGTGTGTTCATTGGCAAATGCTGAGACTCACTTGACGTTAAACTTCATGAGCTGTATGGCGAGTCCCTCGCACAATCCCTCCGTGGCAAACTTTGACGCGGAGTAAACGTCATTGAACGCCACACCTGTGAAGAGCAACACGAGTCTGATTTGTTTGGTGTTTGCACGTGTGTGTGATTCAGAAGATCCTCATGAAAGCTCAGAACTCTTCTGCTGTTCTTCAAGAAGAACATCTCACCATGCAGGCCCAGCACGCTGCTGATGACGATGATGTGTCCACAGTGTCTCCTCTTCATGTCGGGCATCACCTCTTTAATCATGCGCACAACGCCGAAGAAATTGGTCTCGAACACCTGCTTCATGTCGTCCAGACTGAGAGCCTCAACCGGCCCCACCAGACCCACACCAGCGTTATTAACTACAAACACACATCACAGCGTCAACCTTCACGACTCTTACCAACAGAGTTAGATGGATTTTCCATCTTTACTTTCTTCTTAATTACTTGTTTAGTTGCTGTGCTGCATTCACTTAGTTATGCTATTTTATGTAGACTTGCATTCAAATGTTTGGGGTTGTTCAAAATGGATGAAAAGATCTGTGTGTGTGTGTGTGTGTGTGTGTGTGTGTGTGTGTTTGTTTGTACTCACTCAGTATGTCTATATGTCTATCTTTGATGCTGTTCACACACTGTTTGACAGATTCATCACTGCAGACGTCCAGCGTGAGCAGAGACAGTGTTTTACCGTACGCGTCTCCCGCCGCTTCAACCAACTTATCCTTCCGCTTCAGATCCCGCATGGTACCTATGACTGAACACACACACACATGAATGAGTGAGACCTTACAGGGCTGCATTTCCCAAAAGCATTGTAAGCCTAAGTACATCATAGACCTAATGCCACCAGTGGAGTTACAATCAACTTAGGCTTAGGATGCTTTTGGGAAACGCAGCCCAGAGCACTTCCCCACTTCTCCCATTGATAATACAAGATCTCGGCCAAAATTACACAAAGTAAAAGTGTTTTTAATATGAGGGATTGATGAGGTCTGTAACGTAGGAGGTGTGACAGCTGAGTTGTGGATCCGAATGCAGGCTTTAATGATAAACATAGTCAGAAAGGCAAGATCCAGTGCCAGCAAACAGTAGCAACTGACATAATCCAAAAACAGGCGAAGAGTCAGGGCAGGGAGCAAACGATTATAAAACAGACAAACAGTCCAAGATCAAACACACCAAGGCAAGGCAGGTAGAAAACATAAAGATGTTACAGGCTAACAACATCCAGCAATGTGAGTGTGTGTGTGTGTGTGTGTGTGTGTGTATTGTGTGTGTGTGCACCATGGTATTCAACATCCGTTATAGGGACCAAATGTCCCCACAAAGGATAAATAATACCAGTGAATTTTGACCTTAATGGGGACATTTGTGAAGGGTCTACATGAAGGCTTATAAATCATGCACAATGAGTTTTTTTGAGAAAGTAAAAGTGTGCACAGTCTCCTGTGAGGGCTAGGTTTAGGTGTAGGGTAGGTGTAGGGTGATAGAAAATACGGTTTGTACAGTATAAAAACCATTACGCCTATGGAATGTCCCCATAAAACATGTAAACCCAACATGTGTGTGTGTGTGTGTGTGTGTGTGTGCATCTTGAATAGTTCTCCTGATGTGAAATGTGTGTGAATTGATCATGAGTTCCTGAGCAGAGGGAACCTGGGAAATGGGAGCCCAGGGTGAATGGTAACTGTAAGGGACTGAGTGCCCTCTAGCAGAGTTCATAGGAACTCCAACTGGTGATCATAACAGAGTTTTTAATCAGTCTGATCTGATTGCTATCGGCTGCAGTAAGTTTCTGTCATCATCACTTAAACATCCTATTAATATCAGAAAAATGGGAGCTTGGATTGATCGGCTACCGATCGCTTTCGGCCAATAATTGCTTTGGCAAGTTTGATTGGTGACGTCTACAATCTCTTAAACCGATCTCAAGATGATGACGCATCTGCTGTGAGAGGTTTGACGTGCAGTGCAGTGGCACCATCTCAACTTCTGTCTGGCGTAGGCTTAAGTAATTCTAATGCAGAAGGTGATGTACAATTCATATAACTAATAAAGCAATTGAAAACTTTCTGTGAAACGAAATTTCACGAACCATGTGAGTGCATCACTGCGCGCTTTCTCTTTCCCTCTCAAAATGCGTAATAGTGATGGGTCGTTCTTGAACGATTCGTTCATTTTGAACGAATCTTTAATGTGACTCGGGACGAACGAGTCGTCTCGGGGAGTGATTCATTCAGTCGCGCATGCGCAACATCCTATTAGGTTCTGTACTGGAATTAGTTCAACTGTTTTAGAGTCGTTCGTTACGGGGCTGTCACGTGATGAACGAACGACTCGAACCCGAGGACTCGAGAAATGAACTAATCAATTCTCTTTCCGGCTCAGACTGCGGTTAGCTAATTGGGCTGTCAGGTGATGAACGAACGACTCAAACCCGAAATCTTGTCAGATAAGAGGTGAGGTGAGCGAATCATAGACTAAAGACCCAGATAAACAATGAATGAATATTTTCTGTTTCTTATAGCATTATAGTTTTGTTTTGTTTGTAGTGTGATCAACGTTTGTGTAAGCAGTAGATGTGTTAGGGAAGTAACACGTAACATTTTAATTATATTTTGCTAAAATGAACAAAATGAACGAAATGACTCGAAAAAAGATTCGTTCATTTTGCTGAACGAGACTCAAAGGTCCGAGTCGGTAAAATGATCCGAACTTCCCATCACTAATGCGTAAATGGCTTTATATCACCACATCGCATCTGCACTATCCACCTTATTTTTCAATGCGGAAGTAAGCTGTTTTCTGGTAATGTGTTAGACGTCCGGTTCATAATTCACCATAGGGAAATAACGAGAAGAATATCGAAGTGCAGTAACCGGTAAAAATGTTTGCACTACAAACCAGTTCATAATTAAGATAATACATTAAAATAAAATGGTAAGACACGCCAGTTTGCAATATCAAGCAGCAAAACAAGCTTTTTGTGCAGCTAAAACTAGCTGGAAGTGGGTGAGACCGGAAGCCAGACACAAAAAATTTTTTACAAATGGCTGCAGCCACTCCTATGGGAAAAATAAGGTGGATAAGGGAGCTGCACTATGCACAGTTGACACAGTAGTGTTGTCATTTGTTCTGAGACAGTGTGCCCCGCTGTAGAAATTGCAGCTGATAGTACACTTACATCATGAAGATGTCTATTTGACGTCTGTATTTACATCTGCAAGACGTAATTTTGGAATTTTTTTTCCAGTGGAATATGGGACGTCTCCTATCAGATGTCTATGTCAGATGTTTATGATTTAGAATGTATGTAAAACTGACATCTTACAGACGTCTGTCAGATGTTTGTAAACAGCAGATGCTTTACAGATTAAGTGATCTTTTACAGACATCTTGCAGACGCACATGTTCTATCTGGGACGTGTGTTGCGTGGTGCCTAAACATAATACTGGGCTGAAGAATACATTGGTCTTGCGATTGGCATTTTCAAAAATGATCACATTGACAAATACTGCTTCCTGTGATCGACGAACGGTGATCGGCTCCAAAAATCCTGATTGGAGCACTCTTAAACACAAACAAATCCAACAGCATCTGAACAGGCAGTGAACAGCTGTAGACGGAAACAATCCTCTCAGTCTAAAGCTCAATGAGTCAATGAGTTAATAAGTTCATTAGTCTTACCATGCTAATCATAGCAGAATAATCTGAGATCTCAGGCTCAAGCTCTTTTTAATTGTTGTTTATACAACATTTTACGAATTGAACTGGTTTTCAATTATTGAACTGAACCGAATTAACACTGAAATCTGCACAAGAACTCTTCACACCTGAATCTGGATTTATCTCATATTCAGTGAAGTTTGCACCAATCATTCTCTTCATGTGTCACCTTTAATACGGCTTTGAAACAACATATGTTGTAGAAAGTACTGTACAAACAAAGGAGATTTGACATAAATCGTTTTATGCCTAATAATAGCAGGTCTGACATAAATCTTTAATGAATCTCCATCTGTTTCACTTTCTTCTTGGAATCCCATAAGATCTAAGTTGACTCATGATACTTAAGCAGAAATGTTTAATTATATATCTGTATTATGTGCGGAAATTATCTATGTTTTTATTATAGTAAAAGTGTAGTAGTCATAGACCAAAAACGCTATGGTTACCATAGTTAAACCATGGTAACAAATTACGGTTTTGCTACTAACCATAGTTTAACCATGGTATTAATGTTTTGTTGTTGTGGATTTATTGATTACAAGTGCAACTACAACTACAAGTGGTTTAATCTAATATTAGTATTGCAAAACCATAGTTAATTACCATGTTCCATGTTTTAACGACACAATGGCTTTTTTTCTTTTTTTTCTTTTTGGATTTGCACTTACGAAATGCATGGTTTTATTATAGTAAAAGTGTAGTAACCATGTTTTTTTGTCGAATTGATTACCATTTGTATCACCACTGTTTTACTACAAATGCCATGGTAAAACTATAGTTAGTGTAGCAAGAAGTTAAGTTTGTTTTTGTTTTTTGTAGTAAAAACTATGGTTAATTTTCATAAGGGTCTGATATGAATCATTGATTCGTGTCTTACCGTAGTAGCGCTTCATCTCGTCTCTCGCGAGCATCACGGCTATCGCGAGCCCGATTCCGGACGAGCAGCCGGTGATCAGCACCACTTTCTGTCCCTCTGCTGCCATGATCTCACCGGAGTAACGGATTGTGAGTGTCTTCAGTCTGTTTCTTTCTGTCTCTCTCTCTCCCTCAACACACGTGAACGCCCCCGGATTACTCAGGCAGCAGATGAACATGATAGTGACTGAGCTAATAAAGATCCATCTGCATTTATAATAACACTGCTTTTTTAAACAGTCGGTGTTTTATTTCACAACAACTGATTTTGAGTTATGAAACATATTTGTAATTTTATCACATTTAGATGTAGGTTGTCCACTAACTTGTATCTTCTTAAAATGATTCACTAATACAGTACTTTATATACTATATAACTATAAAATGAGTTTAACTATAACATGTGAGTTCAAGTAACAAGGAAGGAATCAACACTTCTGTAACAATATTTGTATGTCTAGAATTTAATCTGTACAAAGACAAAAAAAACTACATGAGACATTGTCTGTTTTTGTGTTCATGAGTGAGTGTTTGTGTGTGTTTTTAACCATTAAGCATTTAGTGAGTATCACTGGACCCTTTAGGTTTAAATGCAGTCTGGCTAAAAATATCCTCATACTGTCCAGATACAAAACCAGATGTAAAGAGAACCGCAGTGTACAAACACAGGTACGTTACTGCATGTTTGTGTGTATCCGTTAGACAACATGATTCATAGCCATTAGAAGGTGAGTGCTCAAATACAAATGTTTTTAATGACAGGTATTACAACTTAAACATGGTTTGAAGACACTTCTTTAAGGGTTCAGGTTAGGCTTGAGGGATTGAATATACAGTTTGTGCAGTATAAAAACTATTACACAGTCACTATAAACCATGAGTACAAGTATAAGTGTGTTAGGTTAGGTTGGTGAGATGGTTTGTCTCCGTAAGCATCCACAGCTCAGGCACTTTAAGATGCTCAGACTAACATTCATGACTCCTCCCAGGTTATACAGCAAGTGATAGAAGGTGTGAACCGACAGGCTGCCCGTCTCATCCGCGTACTTCAACGCCACGATCGGAGTGTACAGAGGATTCGTCAGGTTACGGAACGGAGGCCGCGGCGACTCGATCACCTTCTTCGTGCACTGCAGAGACAGAGACAGTGAGTGTTTTCATTTGCATCCTACTTACATTATTAAAGACAGCTTATGCTATTTTCATTTAGTGTTTCTGTACCATAGTATACCATAACATTCTTTTTAATGCACTGAAATGGTTCAAAACGTATTTATCTTCCTGTCATCGGTTTGTTGCATTAAATGAAGAGGCATCAAATCAATCACAAGTTCAGTATGGTGTACCACAAGGCTCAGTACTAGGACAGTTGCTTTTTTTCTGTACATGATAGAGGAAGATCACAAGAACCAGACTCTCTGCACAGACACTTTGGCCAGCTTTAATGATCAAGAAGAAGGAACTGAATGAATATTCTGAATGCTATGAATCCACAATCTGATTTGTGATGCAGCCAGGAATTAAACAACACCATGTTCATTCATCAGGCCAGAGGAGAACTGGCCCCCCAGAGGTTTTTCTCTCCATTTCTGTCACTGATGGAGTTTGGGTTCATTGCCACTGTCGCCTACTTGCTTAGTTTGGGAAAATGAACACTTAACAGCAATATTATTGACTTGCACAGACACTATTGAATGAGAAGTGAACTGACCTGGACGATGACATCCCTGATTTCTATTGCTGTTAGAATGATTCCTAAAACCTTGTGGTTATAGTGATTGCCCTTGATTTGAACCAGCCTTAACTAAGGTGATTTCTGACCTTGGCAATGTGTTCAGGACTTTGTCCCAGACCTTGGAAGATGTTCATTGCACTGGGCAGGTAGTAGGTCCTAAAGTGGTGGAGCGTCTCAGGATCAGTACCAGCATACTCTTTCTTAGAAACATCTGCAAACATCTTCATCTCAAACTCAGTGTGCACAGGCCCAGGCTCGATCATCGACACACTGACAGACAAATACAAACAGCTCCATCAACCAATCACCAAGAGTCATCACATGGGTCACTCTATCTATATTAGAACTTGACACAATTTATAATTCCTATGACTTTTTTCAGGTCCAGAAATCATGCTTCCCCATTCCTACAAACATCTGATGTTAGTTTGGGAACGGAATACTTGACTCTTTACTTGAGCGAACAAATTAAATCAGCTTATCTTATCTTGATTTTTTAGCTTATTTCGATACTTTTTAATCAATTTATAAATACTTTTAAGTCATTTTTGGCTCCTTGTGGCTGTTGATCTTTCTTTAGTCCCTCATAGTCAGTGATCTTCATTGGGTTTTTTTCAAAACGCAAAAATTGACATCCGCCGTGTGATTCCACAACCACCACACAATACACATGTCATTCTGCTCATGTTCATGCTGTTTGATCACTGATATCAAAGAGTGTCAGATACGTAAGACATCAAGTGACAGTAAGTGTAAATGAGAAGGTGAACGACAGCAAACGCAGTGAAACTCACGTGACGTTAAACTTGAGCAGCTGCACGGCCAGACTCTCACAGAACCCCTCTATGGCGAACTTCGACGCAGAGTAAACGTCATTAAACACCACACCTGTGAAGAGCAACACGAGTCACATCTCTCATCATGATCATTTGTTCTGTTTAATGACTTTGAGCTGTGAATGTTTCTGAACACCAATGTTTCCACATGTTTGTCATTCAGTAGATCATTGGTTTTCATCCACATGAAGGTAAGAGCTGTTCTGCAGTTGTTTTGTTGTGTCTCTCATGTACAGGAAGTACCTTAAGAAGAACCCCCTAAAATGAACAAATGGAAATAGTTACATATAGTGATTGAACGCTCTGTGTTTACCCTGCAGGCCCATTGCGCTGCTGACGACGATGTGTCCAGAGCGTCTCTTCTTCATGTCGGGCATCACCTCTTTAATCATGCGAACCGCACCGAAGAAATTGGTCTGGAACACCATCATCATCTCGTCCATACTGAGACCCTCAACTGGCCCCACCAGACCCACACCAGCGTTATTAACTACAAACACACATCACAGCCACTTCAACACTGCTGCTCATGGCTTTAAGGCCTGTCCACACCAACCGATTTTCACATGGAATTAAAAACGGTAACTGCAACTTTTTATTTTAACTTTCATATCACACAATTCTGACTTTATAGTCACAGAGAAGAAACTAATTCAAATAGCCTTTCCATGTGTGTATTCATTATGATGTTTATCAAAAAACAAAAGAAAAGAAAACACGGAGCTAGTTTGTTACAAGCTGTCTGAGTCTGAAACTGTGCCATCCAGTGAGCTGTTTCATGAGCACAGATAGCTAGCTATTTGAATAATATAATCACACATCTTGTGTGGACAAGCCCCATAGGAGAGAGAGGCGGGGTGAGCAGTATCTTATTATCATTTAAAGTGACATGCACCAAAACGGGTTGCTGTGAACAGAGCTGCTTTTGACCAGGTAAAAAGGGTGTTGTTTTACACAACCCCTGAGGACTTTTAACCAAAGTATGTCACAGACATTTCATGAAGACCCTAAAGAATCATATCAACTAGTGGAAAATGAGCACCAAATTGTACCAAATCTTCACAGCAAACATTGGTCTTGATGTGAACAGGTCTTTACTTGGGTTTGTCATTGTCACATCAGTCTTCTTAATTACTTGATTTATTTATTGTGTTACGTCCCCTCAGCAGTGTTTCTCACAGAGAACCTGCAAACTAAAGACACACAGTGAAGTGTGTGTGAGTGTAAGAGACAGATGAACACTGCATGAAGCTCACGGCTTAAAATAGAAACTGTTGCTCAGATTAACTGCAAACTTAAAGACTAATTTCATCTGCTTAATCTAAATTGGTCATCTAAACCTAAGCATGGATGAACACAATCCACTTTGAGACACAGCTCCATATGTGACTGTGTGTGTGTGTTTGTACTCACTCAGTATATCTATATGTCTGTCTTTGATGTTGTCCACACACTGTTTGACAGATTCATCACTGCAGACGTCCAGTGTGAGCAGAGACAGAGTTTTACCGTACGCGTCTCCCGCCGCTTCAACCAACTTATCCTTCCGCTTCAGATCCCGCATGGTACCTATGACTGAACACACAGAGGGAGAGAGAGAGGACTAGTTATTGAACACAGACAACTAGTTGTTGAGCACACACACAGAGGACTGGTTACTGAATAGGGAGAGGACTAGTTTCTTGAACACAGACACACAGAGAACTAATTACTGAACACAAAGAGAGGACTAGTTACTGAACATACACACACACACTTGTTTGTTTGCCTGTTTTAGTGAGGACATGGCATAGACTTCCATTGATCAAGTTAATAATATTTTTTTATCAGCTTACCCAACCCCTACCCCTAAACTTACCCATCTCAGATGGGGGGACTAGATACTAAGCACACAATGACATCAATATCAGACGCAATACAAAGAGGAGTTTAACATCTGATGACGACTGACAGGATTTAGACACAGATCATACACATCAATCTCTGTCACTGACGAATCATAAAGCTCATTACCACACTGATGACATGTAACGTGTGCGTGTGTGTATGTGTGTGTGTGTGTGTGCTCTACAGGATGAAGACAAACCCGCTGAGAGATCAGTCCGGTCATGCCATTAAACCCTGAATCTGAACGTCACACATGTTTGTTTTTTCAGCTGAGTCATTATGATTTAATTGGATCTTTTAGGGTTCATGTTATTTTGTAGTCATAATAATAAAATCAACAGAAGTCTATAAAACTGTAGGTTCCCTTTTACATTTACACTATTAAAAATAAAGTTTCCAAAATAGGGTTTTCAAAGTGATGCCACAGATGAGACACTTTGGTTCCACTACGAACCTTTCAGTGACCGATTCTTAAAAGAATCATTTATTGTTACTGTGAAGAAGATTTTAATAATCTGAAGGACCTTTTTTTCAATATATAAAACTGTTTGTGCAATGGACAGATTCCATGGATGTTAAAGGCTCTTCACAGAATGATGCCAATAAAAAAAAACTTCATTTTTAATAGTGTATATGTGTTGTGTGTGTGTGTGTGTCTTATAGATGTGTAATGCCAGTTACATGTGTTACACTAGGTTAGGCTAAGCAGGGATAGAGGTCAGCTCACATCCCCATTAGCAGTTATTATATGATCCCACTTATATCTGAGGGATTTATTGTGTCTCTAATTAATCAGATCTGACAATCTGTTGTCCACAGTTTTTCTCATTATTATTCAACCAAACATTACCATTAAATCAGCAAATTTAATGGTAATGTTTGGTTGAATAATAATGATTTTTATTATTTATTACAGATAAATTATTATTTTTTTTATAAACTATTATATTGTTTATTGAAATTTGTAATTCACTTTTATTTTTATATTTTCAGTTTTAATTTTATTTGAACTATTTTGTTATGTTTTGTCATCTTAATAGTTTTAGTATTGCTATTTAGCTTTATTTTTATTTCAGTTAGTAATTTTAGTTCCTTAACTTATTTAGTTTAGTTAGTAGTTTAGAAAACAAGTTTAAGCCAGGTTTTCATATTGTTTCGATTTTATCTCACCTTTATTTCTGCTTACCGAAAGCGATCTTTAATAGTTTTAGCTGTAATAACCTCATTCGAACTGCGAGAAGCTTGTTAGTTTTGTTATTTCC
>VONZ01002518.1:0-47929 GCA_012976165.1 Labeo catla
CCACACTGGAGAGAAGCCCTACACATGTGATCAGTGTGGGAAGAGTTTCACAGAAAAAGGAAGCCTTAACAAACACATGAGGACCCACACTGGAAAGAAGCTGTACACATGTGATCAGTGTGGAATGAGTTTTAAAAAATATGGTGGTTTTAAAAAACATCTGCTTACTCATTCTAGAGAGAGACCAGAAAGCCAAAGCAGTAGAAAATCTTTTAGGGCAGAGTTCTTGGAGGACCACCTGAAAGGTCATACAAAGGAAAAGCCTTACATACGTTATTTACGTGGAACAAGTTTTGCATTAAAGATACAACAGAAAAGACACAGCCGTGTGAAGGATCATACCTGCTCTACGTGTGGGGAGACTTTTTATACATATGCTGAACTGAAAGTACACCAGACAGTTCACACTAAAACACCTTACAAGTGTTCACACTGTGACAAGACATTCAAAAGGTCAACACATCTAGAGTTACATGAGAGAATCCACACTGGAAAGCAGCCGTATCACTGCCATTCATGTGGGAAGAAATTCACTCAATTATCTTCTTTAATCTCTCATAAATTACATGTCTGCATGTCTGAAATTACCGTAATTAGTTCAAGTTCTGATCCTGTACTTCCATGTGATGGTTAATAATGATTAATCAGAGATTATTAGAATGACTATGAATGATTTGAATATTTTGCAGATTAATCAGTTGCTTTCATTGATTTTGAAAATGTTGAGATGCACTCATTCTAACTGATAAATAAGGAAATGACTTCAGTGTTTGAATTCCTTTTTGATAAACTTTGAGTAAACAGAATTATTATCCTCTTCATGTTCTCTATCATCCTCAGAAGTTACCTATAAACCAACATTGCTTAGAACTGAAACCCAAAAACAAACGTGTGCACACAGGAGGCTAAAATATTCATCTACAAACTATCCTTATTTATATCCCCTTGTGAGTGCTGTGGCTGGCAGTCTTAAGAACACTGAGGTAATTTAAATGTAAGCATTATGATTAGTAACTTACAACGTTTCTATTAAAGTAATATCATGTTAAATAGAAATTCAGTCATATTAAAAACATTAGGCTGCTTTTACCCTTATGCTGGTGTTAGTTCACTTTCCAGCAATAAAACGAAGTAAATAATAACATAACTTAGCACAATAATCTATAGGCGATTTCACAGGCTGATGATAAAACAATATGAAAATTTAGCATATCTTATATTATATTTTGTTGGATACCAAGTATAGCAGGTAAGGCACAGGCCACTTAACGTTGGCCTGTAACCGCTAGAAAACCTAAAGAAGAAGAAGTTGTTACCAGTACCGTCATACCACAACATAGCTTTGAGTCTTCTGAGGTGAGATACTTTGTATATTTATACAGTTATAAAAATGCAACTTGTTAAAACCACTCTTTACAGGGTTATTCTATACTGTTTTAATGTGGTACAGCTCTATTTGTGCATTTTTTGTGGTGTCTGCTAACTGAAATAAACATTTAGCCTAGCAGTAGAGTTGCCAACCATTCCGAATTATCACGGAATTGTCCCGTATTTAAGACATATTTTTGTCCTGTATACGCAGGCATACGCCGTATGACCACCCAAACAATAGGAATAACAAACGCTAAATTGAAAATAATTGATTTTGGACACATCATTGTTTGGTTTGCGAACGTTTGATGAAGGCGTTAAGACCCACCAGAATCTTCACCCGGGTGGTCGCACTCGCGTCACAGCGAGAGGTTGATGAGATTTATTATGAATATGATTAATTATAAGATTTATTGTTATTGATGCCTATGTTGTGATATGTTCACAAATCTATGTCTATGTGAAGTTTTATGTGAAGTACTATTGTTGAATTCAGTAAGACCTGGGTGATTTTCTTGTTGTTCGTTTGTTTGTATGATTGACAACATGGGTTCCCCTTCAGGAACTCGAGCCGCGTCGAAACGCTAGGGGAACGCCTTCAGCTTGACTGTGCTCTGAATCACATGTGTAATCAGTCCAATGAAAGCGCGAGACGTCATCGGCGGGTGACGTCACCAACCAGGAAGCTATAAATACATGTGCGTTGGGAACCGGCGTCAGCTTCTGTCTTTCAGCAGCGCTCTGTGTCTGTGTGTTTGTGCTCGTTTTGGTTGCTAGTTTGCACCACTTTCATTTTTTGAGCACAATGTCTAAGCAATTAGATAAGCCTAGTTTTAGAGCGTGTGTTCCTCCCTGCTCTCGCTACATCACGAGCGGGGATACACACGCTCTATGCGTGGTTTGTCTGGGAGCGGGGCATGCGGCATCGGCTCTCAAGAGGGCCGATTGTCCGCACTGCGATCTTCTTCCGATGCGCACGCTCCGCTCCCGGAAGGCTCTCTTCGAGGACTGGTTTGTGACGATAGATCTGAAAGACGCGTACTTCCATGTCTCCATCCTTCCTCAACACAGGAAGTTCCTGAGGTTTGCTTTCAGGGGTGAAGCATACCAATATCGAGTTCTTCCGTTCGGCCTAGCACTCTCCCCCCGCACTTTTACCAAGTGTGTGGATGCAGCTCTGGCTCCGTTGTGACTCCAGGGCATCCGTATACTAAACTATATTGACGACTGGTTAATCCTAGCACAGTCGGAACAGTTAGCGGCTCAGCATCGAGATGTTGTGCTCGCTCACATAAAGAGTTGGGGCTGAGACTGAACGCCAAGAAAAGTGTGTTGTCTCCATTACAGAGAACCACTTATCTAGGTGTGGTGTGGGATTCGACCACGATGCAGGCACGTTTGTCTCCTGCTCGGATAGAGTCGATCCTCGCTGCAGTCAGGAGAGTCAAAATAGGCCGGTCACTCACTGTCAAGCAGTTTCAACAACTGCTGGGTCTGATGGCAGCTGCGTCCAACGTGATACCTTTTGGCCCTGCTGTACATGAGACCCCTACAGTGGTGGCTCAAAACCAGGGGGTTTTTCCCGAGGGCCCCTTGTACAAGCTGGCGCACCAGATCCTTGTGTGGTCCCGGGGCAAACTCCTCTCGTTGAGAGCGATTTACTTGCCGGGGTACCTCAATGTGGGAGCAGACATCCTGTCGAGACAGGGGCCGAGGCCCGGGGAATGGATGCTTCACCCCGAGGTGGTGAAGCAGATCTGGAGAGTGTTTGGTCCAGCCCAAGTGGACCTTTTTGCCACGAGGGAGAACACGCAGTGTCCCCTCTGGTACTCTCTAGCTCATCCAGCTCCCCTGGGGCTGGATGCCATGGTACAGACGTGGCCGAGGCTTCGTCTGTACGCTTTTCCCCCGATCGCTCTGCTCCCGGGAGTTCTAGAGAGAGTGCGCCGGGACGGGGTGTCCCTCCTTCTAGTAGCCCGTACTGGCCGGGCCGAGTTTGGTTCTCGGACCTGATTTCTCTCCTCGACGGCTCTCCATGGGAGATTCCCGTCAGGAGGGATCTCCTCTCACAGGCGGGGGGCACTATGTTCCACCCTTGCCCGGAGCTGTGGAAACTTTGGGTGTGGCCCCTGAGGGGGCACACCTCTTAGCTTCCAGTCTCTCAACCGAGGTTGTTGAGACCATCCTCCAATCTAGAGCTCCCTCTACGAGGAAACTTTATGCCTTGAAGTGGAAGCTTTTCACTTCTTGGTGCGGACGCCACCAGCAGGACCCAGTTAACTGCCCAGTTGGTACAGTGCTGGAGTTCCTGCAGGATAGGCTTTCTGCAGGGTTATCCCACTCCACCCTGAAGGTCTACGTGGCGGCCATTGCGGCCTACCACGCCCCTCTCGGTGGCCTCTCGGTGGGTAAAGACCCCCTTGTCTCACGTTTCCTCCGCGGTGCACTGAGGCTGAGGCCTCCTGTACGTTCTCGTGTTCCCTCATGGGACTTGTCGCTGGTGCTAGAGGCTCTCTGTAGGCCTCCTTTCGAGCCTATTGAAGAGATTTCCGATCGTCACCTTACGATTAAGACAGTTTTGCTCATTGCGATTACTTCTCTTAAGAGAGTTGGGGATCTCCAGGCCCTTTCAGTGGCCCCTTCTTTTCTGGACTTTGCGCCAGGTTTGGCAAAAGCTTTTTTGCACCCTCGTCCGGGTTATATCCCTAAAGTCCCCTCCTCAGCCCCACGGCCAGTAGTACTTCAGGCCTTTTGTCCTCCTCCCTTCCGGGAGCCCGACCAGCAGAAGCTAAACTGTATGTGTCCAGTTCGAGCGCGGGACACGTACGTCCACAGAGCCGCCATGTGGAGAAAATCTGATCAGCTTTTCGTTTGCTATGGTCCGGCTAAGCGAGGCTTTCCGGCTACCAAACAAACTTTAAGTCGTTGGATTGTGGATGCTATCTCTACTGCATATGAGTCCTCTGGTCTCCCTCCTCCTTTAGGGGTCAAGGCTCACTCAACCCGGAGTGTTTCGGCCTCCAAGGCCTTCCTCGAAGGTGTCTCTATTCAGGACATCTGTAATGCTGCGGGATGGTCCACGCCCCTTACCTTTGTCAGGTTTTATGACCTGGACTTGCGAGTCGCTCCTGGCTCTTCCGTCCTTTGTCCTAGCTCTTCCTAGGCAGGGACTTGGCTTCTGGCGGCGTGGGCATCTCGTTCCCCTAGCGTTTCGACACGGCTCGAGTTCCTGAAGGGGAACGTCTCAGGTTACGTATGTAACCCTGGTTCCTGAGGGAACGAGACGCCGCGTCTCGAGGCCCTCATCCTGCATCCCTGCGAGCGCTGCTTCTCTCCTGAAGCTGACGCCGGTTTCCAACGCACGTGTATTTATAGCTTCCTGTTTGGTGACGTCACCCGCCGATGACGTCTCGCGCTTCCATTGGACTGATTACACGTGATTCAGAGCACAGTCACGCTGAAGGCGTTCCCCTAGCGTTTCGACGTGGCGTCTCGTTCCCTCGGGGAACCAGGGTTACATACGTAACCTGAGACGTTTTCCTGGCTCCAAATGAGGTGGAGGTGGTAAAATCCTGCTCATGTGCACACACACAAGGGTACCACATTTACTAGCTCCAGAAAACACATTTTACAAGCACACATTTTAGGTATTTCAATAATGAGATAAGATAATAAAAAGATGACTTTTTTATTCTTATTATTTTGAGAACAGTGTAATATACTTGTTAAGCTTTTGCATATTTTTAAGTTATTAAGCAATATCTCATAAAGGGTAAGTCCCTATGTGTTTTATACAATGGTCACTAGGAGGTGCTCTAGATGTACGTTTTCATTTATCTTTTTTCCCTGAAGAGTTGTCTGAGAGAGTCAAGAGAGTGAAGTTGTCTGAAACATGAGAATGCTTTTTATTAATAAGAACTGTGTGACATCTTGCTCTGTTGTACTTTGACAGATGCATGTGCTGGTTAATTCCCCTGACAAGTGTTTTCCTCAGCATATAATTTGCATTTTGTGGTTATATACTAATGTCAAATGTTAGAAAGAGTTTAGAAATATATAATACTTAGAAAAATTTTAAAAAATAATTTTAAAACAAATTAAATAACTTTATATTTCGGTAGATAGATAAACATAAACAACATGATTAAGTGTGTGAATTAACGAAAGCAACAATTTGTTAACTGATTTATTTTTGATTTTGGCAGATCTGCTCCTCCAACAACAGCACAGGAATTCACCAACAGTTCAGCTCCTTACACAACAGTTTATGAAAGAAAGCCGAAAACATGACTGATCCAGAACCCTGCAGAATAAAACAGGAAGATACTGAACAACAAATAGGTTAGTGTATATATTCTTAATTCTTCACTAAGTTTATAAAACTACAAGCAGAAACATCATAAAAGCTGTGAAATACCAGTTAAAGCTGCAGTACAGAAAAGACATGAAGTTACAAGTTACAGCGGTTCATTGTTTTGATGATTACATTGAGTTAAGGCTCAGCTGTTCAGCATGGATGAATATGATGGATTGTGGTATAAGTCACTAATGCTCTCAAAATTTGCCCCTCCAAAAAAAAATAAATAAATAAAAAGACACACTGTAAAAATGTAAAAGAATAATATGAGCCGGTATTTTCTTCAACTGTTAGGCAGTGTTAGGCAACGCAACGCTACGCACACCGTGGCAATAGAATCACCATTGGGTAGTCTTTTGTGTACTCACCATGCTACCACAAACATGCTGTGACACTGACAGCACTGTGCCTAGGACTAAAATAGCATATTTTTGTCAGCGTTGTTTCAAAATTCTGCGCACAAGTGTGCCACATACAGGGCTTTCCTGGATAATAAATGTACCAATTCAAATGAATGCATTAAAATGTTTTACTAAACTCTTTTACTTTAATTTCAGGCCTGATAAAAGAAAACAAGAAGATTAAAAAACTGACTGAAGAGGGGGAGAACCATCATGTAAAAACTGAAGAAACATCCTCATTGAAACAAAAAGACAAAATATGGTCTCAGTGTGAAAGTGTCTTTCGTGCAATCAAAATCTTGATGTTCACATAAAATGTCATCTTGAAGGGAAGCTGTATACATGTGATCAGTGTGAAAAGACTTTCACAACAAAAGGAAACCTTACAAAACACATAAATATCCACACTGGGGAGAGGCCGTACACATGTGGTCAATGTGGGAAGAGCTTCAGACTAAAAGTAATCCTTAAAAAAAACACGAGTATCCACGCTGGGGAGAAGCCGTACACATGTAATCAGTGTGGGAAGAGCTTCAGACTAAAAGCTACCCTTGACAAACACACAAGGATCCACAGTGGAAGCCGTACACATGTGCTTCGATGTGGGGAAGAGTTTCACCGAAAGAATACTGTGATGCACACCTAGAAACCCACACTGGAGAGCCATACACGTGTGATCAGTGTGGGAAAGAGTTTAGCACAGAAAGGAGCCCTTAATGTACACATGAGGATCCACACTGGAGAGAAGCCGCACAAATGTAATCAGTGTGGGAAGTGTTTCAGGCTTAAGCAACCTCTTATTGAACACATGAGGATCCACACTGGAGAGAAGCCATTCACATGTGATCAGTGTGGGAAGAGTTTTGGAAAATATGGTGGTTTTAAAAAACATCTGTTTACTCATTCCAGAGAAAGACAAGAAAACTGTCACCAAAGCAGTAGAAATGTTTTTAGGGCAGATTTTCGGAGGGACCACCTGAAATTATATACGAAGGAGGAACCTTACATATGTTATTTATGTGGAAAGAGTTTTAGTCAGATGATTGCAGAGTTTTACAAAATCAAGTGTTTTTAAAGTTCATCTGCGTACCCATTCTAACAATCACCAGAAAAGACACAGCGGTGTGAAGGATCATATTTGCTCTGAGTGTGGAAAGACTTTTTTGACTGATAGTGAAGTGAAACAGCACCAGACAGTTCACACTACAGAAACACCTTACAAGTGTTCGCACTGTGACAAGACATTCAAACGGTCAACACATCTACAAATGCATGAAAGGATCCACACTGGAGAGAAGCCGTATTACTGCCATTCATGTGGGAAGAAATTTACTCTGTTATCTTCTCTAATCTCTCATAAATTACATGTCTGCATGTCTGAAATTATAGTAAGTACTTGAAGTCCTGATCTGTAAATCACTTCAGTTTTTTGAAAAAATGTCTTTTGAATAAACTTTGAGTAAACTGAATTATCCTATTCAGGTTCTCTGTCCTCGTCAGAAGTCATCAATGCACAAACTTTGTTTAGAACTGAAACACAAAAACATAATGGCATTTGTTGTGGTTCCCCCTTTCCCTGTTGAAGAAGTACTCTTGAGTCTTGGGTTTTGATGCCAAAAGATAGACTTTATTGATAAAGCAATCAAGCCGAGTTTTCTATAGAGAACTGACTGGTCATAACCAGAGAGGGGTATATATAGTAGGCTTCTCACGCAACAATTTTATACATGACTTCTTTATATTTATAATAGTAAGATATTTAGTACATGATTCTTTTATTTTATGGTTAATAAAATCTTCCTCACATTCTACAGCACA
Organism: Labeo catla; assembly: GCA_012976165.1. NCBI lineage: Eukaryota > Metazoa > Chordata > Actinopteri > Cypriniformes > Cyprinidae > Labeo > Labeo catla. Next base: position 7,948 of record VONZ01002518.1, read on the forward strand.
TAGGCGAGATCTGCGTGAGGGCGACATGTTTTAGGCCGACGAGGAAGTAAGAGAAGCCGCATATAGTTTGAGAGTAGGAGGACACAATCAAGACATTAGCTAAGCAAAGTTAACGTTTTAGTCAAGTCAAGTCAAGTCAAGTCAAGTCAAGCTTTATTGTCATTCCGCTACATGTGTGGACATACAGTGGAACGAAATGTCGTGTCTCGCAGGACCACGGTGCTACATAAATAAACATAAATATGAACATAAATACACTAGACGTAAAAAAAATTTTTTTTAACCCTATACATGTAACTATTGTCACGGGGTGAAGAACCACTCGACAAGGCAGGCTTGGTGAAAACAAGGCCCCGGAGGGTGGATTTATTTACAAAGAAAATAAACAACGTGAAATACGGTGAGCCGGTGCGTGGTGCTTGGGGTGGCTGGTGCTTCAGGTGCTCGGGGTTCAATCCAGGTGAAAGTGGTAGTCCGATCGTGCTCCAAACAAACGTGGGCTGATCGGTCAGTCGCTGCTTTCTGGGGGGGGGAAGAACGAGAGAGAGAAGTTAGACCAGCGTTGCATTCGGCTCGAGACCAGAGTCTGAGAGTCTGCTTCAGCGTGTGCTGCTTAAATACGCTGTGGCTGACGAGGTGCAGCTGTGACCGATCAGCCGACGGTGAGTGCGTGCAGGTGCACGTGGTTGGTTGCCAGGGCGACGCTGATTCCTCCGTGGAAGCTCGTCACACTATACATATACTATAAATAATTAACTCTACATACACATAACCTAAGACAGACTATACAAGTACTTTACATAATAACTGTGCATGCTAATGTGCAGAAGAGGTATTTTAAAGGTTAAAATGCAGAAAGTGCAAAATGATTTGTGGTATGTTGACAAGTAAACATTTGTAAGTCCTTATTAGGTCCTTGTAACATAATGAGAAAAGAGTGTCTCTACAGGTGGTTTGTCTAGCCCACTCACCTGTAGGTAGCACACTCAGAGGTGCACAATATTTTCTGTGTACATGTAGTGTTTATAGTAAAGTGTCTGTTGCATATAGAGATGAAAGAATGCTTTACTACAGGTGGTTTGTTCAGCCCACTCACCTGTGTGTAACACACTCAGAATTGCAAAAATTGTGTTTTGAGTTTTTCAACAGTTTACATTGTGGATAAGGATTTCAGAGGGGGGTGAGGTGGTTGGAATTGAGGGCTCTCACAGCCTGGGGGAAAAAGCTGTTGAGCAGTCTTGCAGAGCGGGCTCTGATGCTCCTGTAGCGTCTTCCTGATGGCAGGAGCTGGAAGAGATAATGGGAGGGGTGGGTGGAGTCCTTCACGATACTGGTGGCTTTACCTGAGCATCGTGCAAGGAAAATGTCCAGAAGGGAGGGGAGAGGGGCACCGATGATTTTTGCAGCTGTGTTCACTGTCCGTTGTAGGGTCTTGCGGTCAGCAGCACTGCAGTTCCCGTACCAGACAGTGATGCAGCTGGTCAGCACACTCTCAATGGTTCCTCTGTAGAATGTGGTGAGGATGAGTGGAGGGAGACTTGCCCTTTTCAGCCAGTGGAGAAAGTGTAAGCGCTGTTGTGCCTTCTTGGAGAGTGACATGGTGTTGGTGGTCCAGGTGAGATCCTCCGTGATGTGCACCCCCAGGAATTTAGTGCTGCTGACTCTCTCCACAGCCGAGCTGTCGATGGTCAGTGGGGGGTGGTCAACAGAGTTCCTTCTGAAGTCCATCACAACCTCCTTTGTCTTACTCACATTGAGGGACAGGTTGTTTGCACCACACCATTCAACCAGTTGTGCCACTTCCTCTCTGTAGGGTGTTTCATCGTTGTTGCTGATGAGACCTACCACTGTTGTGTCATCAGCAAACTTGATGATGTGGTTGGAGCTGAACTTAGCAGTGCAGTCGTGGGTCAGCAGTGTGAAGAGCAGCGGGCTGAGAACACAGCCCTGTGGGGCACCTGTGCTCAGTGTGGTAGTGCTCGAGGTGTTGTGGCCAACACGGACTGACTGAGGTCTTCCAGTTAAAAAGTCCAAGATCCAGTTGCAAAGGGAGGTGTTAAGGCCCAGAAGGTTTAATTTGTTGATCAGCTGTTGTGGGATTATTGTATTGAATGCTGAGCTGAAGTCAATGAACAGCATTCTAACATAAGAGTCTTTGTTTTCTAAGTGAGTAAGAGCCAGGTGGAGGGTGGAGGGTGGAGGAAATAGCATCGTCCGTGGAACGGTTTGGACGGTTTAAATAGAGATGTACTGATCGACCTGTGTTGTGCCAGATGTTGTGCAGCCTGCCTTGCCACAGCAGAACTGTTTTGTGTTCTCCGAGCAACACAGCGGATCGTTACTGAATGAATCCACGTTTTTAACGAATCAAGTGAGTCAGTGATTCAGTAATCCATTCATAAAGACAGTTGCTTGCCTCGTTTCTGAATGAATCAGCTGTTTAAACGAATCTGTTGAGCTCGTTTATTCAAACAGCCATTTGCTGCCACCTACTGATTTGGTTTATATTTATTTTCATTTTATTGCCTACAGGTGTAGAAAAAAAAAAAACAGAAGACAAATAAATACAAATAATTGTATTTACACAACATCACTGAACAGGAAATGTTTAACACTGTATCAAAGTTATTATATTTACATGTTTACAGTACTGTATTGATACTGTTCAGTGTTCCTGCAGTGCAGGCAACATTGTATAAAATAATTTATATACATGTTTATATTATTTATTACAAAAATAAATCTAAAATCATCAATCTCCAACAAATGTTATCTTGTCTTTAATCCTTTGCCCAAGCTTTCACTAATGGGCCATTCTGGCAATTACTATAATGTATATAACTATGTAATACTGTATGTAATACTTAAATTATAAATCGCTGTCAAATGAATCTGATGAAAGAGTTTTGCGCTATACTTTGCTATAGAATGCGCTATGCGTAAGTAAATAGGCTGACTGAGATTCTATCGGAAATACATCAGCAGCGTTCGTGCATAGGGTCAATTAAGAGCTAGTCTATTTTTTTATTTTGTCATTTTACTGGTTGTATCTAATTGTTCTCCTAAATAAATTTGTTGGTAATGAGTTTTTGTTGATTGTAGTATATATAATCTATCCATTCTGTATTTTTATTTTGAGAAATCCAAATGAATATTGATTCAAAACCTGATTTAACTTGATTTAACATGATTTGGACTGATCCAGTATACCTCTGGGTTGACCTATTGAATCACTATATACTTTAGGATTTGGTATATAACTTATCTTAACTCTGTGCTGTTTCCCATAAAACATCTAGTTTGATATCACCTTCATGCATGCCGTAATTCTCCTCGACTTTCCTACGTTGTTTTCCATACAATCCCAGTTCAGTTGTATTTAAGATTGAATTGTTATTGGGTTTCATTGAGGCCTGAATAGTTAATAATAGGGAAGTGTAGTTGAGAGTCTGAGTTATGGGGTCTACTTTCCTCTGCCACTGGAATGCTGACAAATGCAGAACAAGGATCAATTACCGTAAAGTATTTGTCATCAGGAGGGGCATTTGTTAGCAGCGCATGTGGGTTAGGAACATCAGCTGGCCAGTCTTCTACTATATCATTGATTGCTCTCAAATCATGTACAAGACACCATTTAGCTTTGATAGCTTTAAGTATAGGATAAATGGGAGTGTTGCAATAACTGTTGGTTTCTATTAACACTCTGGATTTGACAAGTTCTTCAGTTGTATCCTTTATACCTAATTCAGCCTCTTGGCTTAAAGGATATTGCATTTTTCTGAGAAGGCATGCATTTGGTTTACGTTGCACTTATACTGGGCAGGATGACTTTACTAACCCTACATCCGTCTCATGCTGAGACCATAGCTCAGCTGGCACTTTATGTTCAACTTCCTGTAAAAATCCAGTAGTAATACATTCTAGCTCTGGTGTTGACATTGTTTGTACTCGTTGTTTCTGGTTAATACCTTTTGAGGAATAAAGACATACCACATAAAATTATGTAATTCTTGTTAGAAGAATAAAAAAAAAAAACAATGGATTTATTGTAGGCTTCCATTTACTTTGTGTAGCATTTTTCATCATTGGTCCTAGATACTTTGCTTCCCAATTTTTTCTCTACATATAAAGATATATGTGGCATAGAATCATTTACATTTAACCATCTCTTTATGAACTCATTTTCTGTTATTTTCATGAGTGCTCTCAGTTTACCTATTATAATGTGTTGTGAGATCATTTCAGTTTTTTGCTCTTTAGTTTCATCCAGCCATTCATTTTCCATGTCTGCATTTCTCAAGGGGTCATATTTCATCGTACAGTGAAATCCTGACTTGGGTATCTGTGATTCAGGGATCTGTGTTTCAATGAATTTACCCCATTTATTAATTGTCAATCTCACATCATTCTCTATCTGTCCTATCCAGTACACATTTGCTTTTGGCACAGAGATCATCATTTGGGTTTCCCTCATGTCTATATACACTCCCTCTGTAGAACACCAAATTTGTAAACCCAATTTATACAATGCATCTCTTCCTAACAGGTTAATAAGAGTCTGATTCAATATCAGGATAGGCATGGTCACTTTTGTTTTTTGTTTGCAGTCATAAGAATCAGCTGTATCTGTCCTGAGAATCCTACTGTCTTTATAAACTTTCCAGACATGAGATGTGAGGCATAATTTGACTTGATACATGTTTAACCTGCTCCTGTGTCTATCATCATCAATATGGTTTTCCCTTCTACTTTAATTTGCAATACAGGTTCTTGGATTGCATTGGTTGTTAAAACTGAAAGCTGACTCTCCCCTATAGGATTCTCTGGGCATCCCTAGTATTCTTGATTTGGTTAAATGTACAATAGAGCTATAATGGTAAAATAATTTGTACATGATTCTTTTATATTTTGGTTAGTAAAATCTTCCTCAAAGACCACCTGCAAGTTCATACAAAGGAGAAGCCTGAGATGTGATTTTTGTGTGGAAATAGTTTTAGTCAGTCTAGTACTTTAAATTTACATCTTAAAAGACACAACAGTGTGAAGGAGCATATGTGCTTTGATTGTGGGAAGACGTTTGTTAGAGATGCTGAACTGAAACTGCACCAGAGAATGCACAGTGAGGAAAAACCTTTCAATTGTTCAAAATGTGACATGAGATTCAGTCGGGCACATTATCTGAAATCGCATGAGAAGATCCACACTGGAGAAAAACCTTACAAGTGTTCACACTGTGACAAGAGATTCAAATCGTCCGATTATCTGAAAAGACATGAGAGGATGCACACTGGATCCACACAGTATCACTGTATTCCATGTGGGAAGAGTTTCATTCACATCTGCTTTACTCACTCATACAAAAAAAAACGTGTTTGAAATGAGGAAATCTTGCCATGTTACAGTCATATTCAGATAAACTCAAGTTGGAGTTTCTCCCAAATCAACAATATCCATGAAGTTTTATTTTTGTATGAGTTTACTTCAATATAATTCAAATCATTGTGCTTTATTATTATTATTTATTAATATTGTTCAATTTATATATATATATATATATATTTCTTATTTATTAGTGAAGCTTAAGTGAAGTTGTTATAAAACTTTAATCCGAGTGTTTGTTTGTAAAACATTAAATTATGACTGGCTTCTGTTGATGTTAAACAAGTGAACAGGGGAAAAAAGTTTTAGCTGCGGATGCCATCTTACGGTCAGACGGGGAAATTTATTCGGCGCGACCCTCACTGTACATTATGTCTCTAACCATCGGGTGTTCATCGGTTGTATATTCGTTATTACGGTGCATTATGAGATTGAATGGATTCATTGGATAACGTCCATTGTGGTTTCAGGTACCACATATGGCTCTGCCCATCACATGCATTTGCCTCACAATGATGACGTCACAGCCTGCGGGTTCTCGCACTCAGTCCAGCAAGTCTTCTGAGGTGAGCTGTTCACATAGCTTTATATCTTTACATTATCATGGTAAAAAGCTATCATAAGCAACATTTATAGAGCTCATTTCTGTCTTTGTTTCACTGGACTCTGTGCTATTTGTGCATCTTTTTTGGCGTCTGTCGACTTAAGAAGCTTGGCGATTTTTTGTTTATGTTCGTTTGTTTTGACGTTTGAAAGTTATTCTTACATGGTCTTTAAGTCAGCTGTCACTGTGTAAATGTGAACAAAGTTACTAAAACGAAGATTTAGTTTTAGCTTTATTATAATCTTCGAAATATATTATGTCTGACTCTTACTAGCTGATATTGTTTTAAACGATATTCTTTATTTCACGTCAAGCTCCCATTTTCACTTTATAGTAGATATCTTGTAATAATGCTAATTTTATTGGTGTAAGCAAACTACATGATTAAAACGTTTGAGGTCTTAAAGATACAATTAACTTTCATTCATTTTGTGTAATGTTTTATGTGGAAAAACTTTTTCAGATGAATAAATAACAATGAACAAAAATACTTCTAAGTAAAAACTAAATGAAGTTGAATATAACTTTTCCATTTTGATTGTTGGACAGTTAAACGTAACATATAATGTGTTTATTTGTTCTTTTTTTATTTTTGCAGATCTTCTGTTCTACACAGGAATTCACCAATGCTGGATTATTTTCATCACCTTACAAGTAAAGATTAGTGTCACGGAGGCAAGACAAGAAGTGGTCGATCGAGAATAGGTCCCCGTGTAGCGTGACGGAGAACTCAAACGCGGATACACACGAGTGAGCAGGTTAGCCACGCAATTATTCTGAGAACGCTCCAGCAAAGGAGTAGAGATTTCCACCAGGAAACCCGCGTTCTCATACACACACAGAAAGGTATATAAATGTTCCGCCAAGCGGTACTCACGTGAGTTGAGATGGAGAGATGAGGCGACCTACAAAGACGTTCACACATGAACTCAATGTCCGGTGCCGACTGAACCTTACTTCCTGTTTATATACCTGCGGAGATTACTTCCGGGACCTCGTGACCTCACGTGATTCGGTGCGTGTGACAATTAGAGAACAGTAATAACATGAATGATCCAGAACCCTGCAGAATTAATCACAAAGATACTGAAAAGCCAAAAGGTTGGTGTTTATTCTTGATTCTTTATTAATAATGCTGAATTGCTCTCGCGATTGTTGATGTTATTTTATTGGACTCTCGCGATTGTTGATGTTCATATTTTATTGGACTGTCCTGCTTTTGATACATGTAGAAAATATTTTTATGAAGTAAGCTCGCTTAAGGACTTGTGTGGAGAACGCTGCTGATTAAACTTCAACTTTCACTCCTGGTCTCCTAAAAACCAAGCTCCCCAAGAAAATTAAATACAGCAAAGATCGCTCACTGTGAGTGTGTATAATAATCTGTCCATAAGAACAGTGTTCTAAAACCTAAGTAAATACTGCAAAAAACAGGCAAGGCCTAAAATGTAAACAATCAACTTTAATGGCACCATTATTTTTTGAAGCTATGAGAATACTTTTTGTGCGCAAAGAAAACAAAAATAATGACTTTGTCCAACATTTCTTCTGTTCCGCATCACCATCCTCCGCCATTATCGAAAGTACAACGACGCAAGCGAATGCTGCTGCTGACTTTTATTTTCTTTTAGACCTGATGGAAGACACTGAGGAGAGTGAAGAACTGAGTGAGGCAGAGAAGAAGCATCATTATGTCAAAACTAGTAGGAAATCTTTGAGTCGCTCACAGACTAAAAGTAATTTATTGAAAAGAAGAGTCAAAAAGCCTTTCACCTGCTGTCAGTGTGGGAAGAGTTACACAGTAAAAGGAAGCCTGACAATACACATGAGAATCCACACTGGAGAGAATCTGCACACGTGTGATCAATGCGGAAAGAGTTTTCCGATAAAAGCAAACCTTAAGGATCACATGAGAATCCACACTGGAGAGAAGCCATACTCATGTGATCAGTGCGGGAGTAGTTTTATAATGAAAGGAAGCCTTAAGGAACACATGAGAGTTCACACTGGAGAGAAGCCGTTCTCATGTGATCAGTGCGGGAAGAGTTTCCCATACATTCAGAGTCTCAATATTCACATGAGAGTTCATAGTACGGAGAAGCCGCATACATGTGATCAATGTGGGAAGAGTTTCAAGCATAAAGGATCTCTTAATGAACACATGACAATCCACAGTGGAGTGAAGCCACACACATGTGATCAATGTGGGATGAGTTTCAGAAAAAAAGGAGTCCTTAGGGAACACATGACAATCCACACTGGAGTGAAACCGTTTGCATGTGATCAGTGTGGAAAGAGTTTCAGAAAGTCATGCACTTTTAAAGTACACCTGCGTCGTCATTCTGGAGAAAGACCATTTACCTGTGATCAGTGCGGTAAAAAATTCTTTAGGTCAGATGCGCTGAAGGACCACCTGAAAGTTCATACAAAAGAAAAGCCTTACATGTGTTCTTTGTGTGGAAAGAGTTTCAGTCAGTCGGGTACTTTAAAATTACATCTGAAAAGACACAACAGTGTGAAGGAGCATATGTGCTTTGATTGTGGGAAGACTTTTGTTAGAGATGCTGAACTGAAACTGCACCAGAGAATGCACAGCGAGGAAAAACCTTTCAAGTGTTCAAAATGTGACATGAGATTCAGTCGGGCACATTATCTGAAATCGCATGAGAAGATCCACACTGGAGAAAACCCTTACAAGTGTTCACACTGTGACAAGAGTTTCAAATGGTCAACATATCTGAAAACACATGAGAGGATCCACACTGGAGAGAAGCCGTATTACTGCATTCCATGTGGGAAGAGTTTCACTCAGTCATCTTCTTTACTCAGTCATACAAATATCTGCCCTAAAAACTGACAACAACAAAATCCTGAAACTCTGAAGCTGTTACAGTCAGATTCAGATCAACTCAAAGATGGAGTTTCTCCCAAATCAACAATATCTACAAAGTTTTATTCATGATGTAAATCAAATCATGATGCTTTATTATTTTTGTATTTTGTTCGTTTTGATCAATATGATATTTTATAGATGTTTTGCTGTTGTGAACAATATTTCATATTTATATTTCATATTTCATTTTATAAGTTCACTGTTGATTTCGCCTCCCATGAGTGCCCCAACTTATCACGTTTGGTCTTCTAAGCCAGTCCACAGTGTTTCACATATTTATACAGTCATGAAATTTAATTTTCTTTGTGTTGAAGGATCTGAGGGTCCTCAAATGGAAACTGTGTGTGTTTTTCTTCAAGAAAGCAATCATCCATTTGTGTTGCGTTTTACTTTTTTAACCACTTTTTTACGTTTTTTTGTGTTTTGCTCATTTCAAACATTTATATATTAATTTAACTGATTCATTCATTTGATTGGTCATTTATTGTTGTTTTTTTATATTATTATTGTTTACAGTAATTTTACAGTTTTTATGGAAACTTAAGGTTTATAAGATGCTGTTTTGAATCAATTTGGTAGAACGGTACTTGTTGGATTTGTGCAGGTCAGAGAAAGTCTAAGCATTAAAACATTTGCAAACAAGACTATTCAGTAAACTCTGCTCCTTTTTATTATCACTTTATCTTCTGCTTATGCTCTTCACTGGTTTTTATTTTTGGGTACCAGACAAGACTTGCTGTTAACAGGTTTTGAGTATTAGACTACTTCGCTGACTTGTTCTGTTACCATGCAAAATGGATATTTTGCCAGACAGGATCTGGCATTTGGGACTGATATTTCTGACACACACACACACATATATATATTTATTATTAAAAATATCTTAATTTTTGTTATAAAGATGATGAAGGTCTTACGAGTTTGGAATGACACAAGGGTGAGTAATTAATGGCAGGATTTTCATTTTTGAACTGTCCCCTTTATATATTATTTACTATTTCACTGTTTCTGATACTTTTTTCAGTGTTTACATTTTTTGTTACATTTTCAGACTCCACAGAAACCACAATGTGATATGCTTTAACAGAGACTAAGAAAGTAGTAGTAACTATATTTTACATTTCTCCATACAGCACAAAAAAAAAATCAGTCAATACTTCATAGAATAGAATTGTTTACAATTTCATTTATATAAAATATACTAAATTGCAAAGCATAGAGGAAAAACCCTTTACCATCTTTTCAGAGTGTATATTGTAAGAGCGTAGAGGACAGTTGCTTAAAGTTCACCCAAAAATGAAAAGTATTCCATGATTTACTCTCAATCCATTTTAGGTGTATATGACTTTATTTTTTAGGCAAATACAATTAGATTTATTTATTTAAAAAAAAATCCTGGCTCTTCCAAGCTATATAATGGTAGTGAAAAGGTGCGTTCACGCCATATCGGAATTCCCGTAATAACGAGATTCCAACTTGTAAAAAGCGTTCACGTCCTGGTAGAACTCGTAATTACAACTTGTGAACTGGGAGTCTTCCGAGAGCTACGGCTTGTACCACCTGACCAACGAAGGCTGTGTTTAGGCGTTGATAGTGTTGCCATAGATAAGCATTATTCCGAGTCTGAGGACGTGAACAGCTCTGAGCAGAACGTCACATGTTGTCATCTCGAAATTACGGTAATTACGATATGACGTGAACGCAGCAATAATCATCTGTGACATCATTGGTTTGTTGTCATAATACATCTGGCATAATCTGTCTCAAATCTGTCTTACACTTATTAATTCTCTTGCTATAACATTTCATATGTAAAATATTGGCAGTAAAGAAAAAGACTTGTGTTTAAGCAGGTCACAACAGATGGATAGACAAAACCAAAACAAACACACTCAAAAACAACCCAAAAATTTAAATCAAATGTGTGGCAAAAGCCTGGCGTCAACTGAAGAGTTAAAATAGATAGTATTTAATGTCGTTTTGGTAGATTTGAAATCATCGCCCCCTGGTGTCTCTATGTCTTGTCTTACTGAACTTACCCAGATGTGATGCTATAACTGTAACTACTGCAGCAACAGCAGCCACGCCCACCGGAGCTGAGACAACCAATCGGATCACGGACTGCTTTTGTGCCTGGACATGTCTGACAGAGATAATTGATGTTGTTTTAAAAGGTATAGCCCCTCATACAGTACAATTTATAAATTATAGAAATCAATATAAAAGGAAAACAATTAAGGTATTTCAAATACTACTTCACGCAGTGTCATGATTTTCTTCTCTTTAAATATAAACAGCTTAATGCAATTACTAATAAAATAAATATTACTATTAAATAACTACTATTCAGGACCAAGCAGGAACAGACATACCGTAGATGAGAGAAACTTCAGAAAATCACATTAGAACATCTAAACTGCATTCTGATTGTTCACACACTTATCACACAGAATTTCTCTTGTACATTTACCCCAGAAGAATAAACCACATGCTTTGACTTCAGACCCCATAATTTAGGCTCATGACCTCAATAACACATCATTTTCCACCAAGGCATTTCACCTGCACTTCTTTAAAAACAGACATAACAATTCATTAAATAAGGTCTTTAATTTTTTTAATTAAGTGTTGAACTAAAAGAAGATCCATCCATACATGAAGATATTTTTCAACCAGTTCTAACAAATAAAAATCAAACACATTTAAAGATCTTTTTTCTTAGCACATTTATTCAAGCATACGTTAATTTGCATTACATTTACACTTTACTAATATTCATAATTATGACAAAAAAAGTGCTGTCTTGTCATTGTGTCAAGTGCCGATAGCTCACAGCTGTCAGATTTATCTTCCTGAAGTGATTTCTGTTACAAACAGAGAAAAAAAACAAAGTGGTCAAAACAAAGTGTAGTGTCATAATGAAAGTGTACTAAAATCTCTAGTATTGAATGAGGAGTGATGACCTGTGACCGATCTCTCATTTAAAGTCGGTAGATGACCTGTGTGTATTCTGACATGCTTTTCTCATCTACAAACATAAAAACAAGTTGATTTAGTGTGGTTTGGCATTTATGCATCATTGTGTTAGATGAGATGAAGGACAGACTGACCGTTTCGTCCTGATTTGTTTTTGTTGCACAGAAGAAACATCACAGCACAAATCACCAGAATCACAGCTGATAGAGAAATCAGCACAAACAGAAGAAAAGATATTGACCGAGAGCCTGAAGTAATAAGAAAACATTATAATAAACTCAATATATCAGAAATATTCAATGTTTTAAACTCACATAATAATGTTTATAGTAATTAAAGCTCAAAAGACTGCACAATGTGAACTTTATGATAAAATGGTTGACAAACCTGCACATGTGTGACAGAGTTCACTGATGTCCAGATGTTTGGTCTGGTTGCTGATGGGATTGTTGATCACACAGCTGTAGGTGTTGTTATCCTGATATTCCACCTCCAGAGGGAGAGAGAGACTGATGCTGAGATCAGACACACTGATGCTGGACAATAAACGGTTTTCTCTGAACCAGGAAAGAGTCACACGACTCATTCAACACTGAACACAGCAGTGAACATTTGGACCCTGATGATCCTGATAGTGATGAAGAGCAGTTTGAAGAGGTACTGGTGATGACAAGAATGAGCAGATGTGCTGGAAAACATGAAAAATCAATTATTAATGATGAAGTCTTCAAAGTTTCTCTATCATTGCAGGTTGATAAGGGTAAAACACACTAGGTCTCTCTCACCTCCTAAACAGTAAATCATAATAACCACATGAATTAGGGGCCAAACCCTAAGATGTTACAGTGGTTATATCTCATTTCAATATCTTAAATGAGTTTATTATGATCACAGACAGTGATAATCACACAGACGATGATGTTCAACAAGACTTCTGACCTTCAGTTGGTCACTTTACTCACCATAAACCATAACACTGAATTGCTTGTATGAAATTTCTCTAATGCTGAAGATCTGTAATGTCCAGTCTTCAGTTCTGATGTTTCTGATGGTCAGAGATCCAGTTTGACTGTCCATCTGCACTCTGTCTCCAAACATCACATTACTGTCAAATACTTTGATATCCTGTTTATATATTTGAGCTATACGAGTCCAAACACCCATTATCATATCATCTCTCAGTACTTTAGTAATATCAGTGTTTAGAGTGACGGAATCTCCTTCCATTACTGATACTGACTTAACTACATCTGTATCACCACCAAACACACCTGAAAATGATATAAACCTTTAAAGATTGTATAGAAGTCTTTATGCAGATGTGATACAAAAACAAACTGTCTCAGTAAATGCCAAACATACATAATTTCCCATTAACTCACCGCACAAGCCGAACAGGAACAAAGTGCACAGATGCCATTCTGACAGACACTTTACTGAACTTTAGCATACAATTTTTGTTATTAGAGCACATATAAGCTGTGAGCTAATGTTTTCACGACGTTCTCATTATGAGGTTTTTGTGAATGTGAGAAGAAACCACAACATTCACACACACACACACACACACACACGTTGTGTTTCCATGTTTTATGGGGACATTCCATAGGCGTAATGGTTATTATACTGTACACACCGTATTTTCTATTGCCCTACACCTAGCCCTAACAGGAGACTGTGCACGCTTTTACTTTCTGAATAAAACTCATTCTGCATGATTTATAAGCCTGTTTCCTCATGGGGACCTAAAAAATGTCCCCAAAAGGTCAAAATGTACTGGTATTACTATCCTTGTGGGGAGATTTGGTCCCCATATTATTATTATAATAAATACCAGGTATACACACACACAAACACACACACGCACGTCAGCAAAAAGACAGTTGAAGACTGCTGGCGAGTAGTAGGGAGACCTCTGCTGGTTAAAATGAGTTATTAGTCGTTTATGTGAGAAGTCAGGAGAGGCTCAGTCATTTGAGCACCGATTTACAATGCTGAGAGCGCATTTTTAAAATGCAAACGCTATATTGTTTATTATGGCGTTTGTTTTAGTAGCACTGATGACCTGTCAATGCCACAACTTAAGATCAAGCGGATTAGCTGGTTATGCATTTCTATAACTGCTTTCACTTTCTGACTCTTTTGTCATGGAAAGTGACTTTGGTACAAATGTTGTGAAACTTGTTGCAATCAGTCATATGTGGTATATTAACCTGAATGTGTGGGCTAATGCAGAAAAGACCATTTGTTTGAGAAAGGAAAGAGCAGCTGACGGGCGCACGTCAAGGCTTCATCTACTCAAGTACTAAAGAATATGAATCTTTCTTGCTTTGTTCTGTTTTAATCTATTGTGTATGGATGGTGAGTGATGTATGTTTTTCACATTCCACATAATCTTCTATATCCTTGTCACTTTAAGCACATCTTCGTAACTTTCATTTTCTCATAAATTATAAAAGATATTTCCAGTGGTGCAGAACCACTTTATGAAAATGAAAACAATTTAGGGCATTTTCAAGCCCTCCACCTGAGCTAGTTCAGAGTTTTGCTTACTAATTAGGGGTTCGAGCACGTAGTGCTGAAACCCTTTTGTAATTGTTAGGATTTTTAGGGGTTTGAGCACAAAGTCAAGGCGCACAAAAGTGGAGTCACTCAGATTTTCTGTACGATGTACGGTTTTTCCGCAAAATGGCGTTATATCCGAAACCTACTTTTGCAAACTAGTCTTAGGTTTTTCGATTGATCGGAACCAAACCAGTGCTGAAATGTTCTCTGGACAGTGAATATCAATAATTATGAAAAAAAAGTTGAAATTTTGACTCATCGTTGCGAAAGGGCCCCAAAAAAGTTTGTAAGGTGGGGGGCCATTTTTACCAAATGAGATATCTTCACCAAACTTGGTACACATGTGTACAAGCTCAGTCCTCGGTCAAATAAAAAAAAAATGCACAGCTCTACCACTTGGTGGCGCTATAAAGTGGAAAAAACATAAAAATGACTATAACTATGCAATTGTAAGTCAGATCGACTTGAAAATTGGCATGCAGTGTCTCTGTGCAATGTGCCATAAGGGTCTATGAGGACATTGGCGTATCTCAAAAAACATGGCCGCCATTGGCCAATGAAGTTTGAGCACCTATTAGACAAGGTTAACGGAGGCCGATCGGAACGAAACTCACTGGGCATGTTCGACTCATGGCCCTAAAGGTCTGTAAGAATTTTGAAACAAATCGGCCACTAGTTGGCGCTAACGAGTTTTATGGCTCTGTAATCACGTGGTGTTTCACACATCCACACAATATGCATATCATTGGATAGATCTCCTCATGATGAACAACTTTGCCTCAAGAACCATTGCTGTCAATCAAATCGTTCATTAATTATTCACAATTATGTGAAAAACCTACTTTTGCGAACTAGTCCTAGGTTTTTTGCCTAGACCACTGCAGCACAATTCTCTGGCCTCTCTAGATCAATAATTATCAAAAAAATGTGAAATTTTGTCATTTGGTTAGCCATAACGGGGTCATTTACAAAAGGGGCGTGGCCAAAAATACCCAAAAGCTTATAAAACCTAAACAAAAACTCAAAACTTTACGAAAATTGGTGAGAACATGTGACAGATGACTCTGAATAAGCATGCAAAGTTTTGTGAAGATCGGACCATAGGTGGCGCTATAACAGTTAAAAAGGCTTCAAAAACACAAGCTGTGTATGGTAAATGGCTTCAAATGGCTAAATAAATGCTAGTATATTCACACAAACACTAGATCTTCATATCATTTGATAGATCTCCTCATGATGAACAACTTTGCCTCAAGAACCATTGCTGTCAATCAAATCGTTCATTAAATATTCACAAATATGTTAAAAACCTACTTTTGGGAACTAGTCCTAGGTTTTTTGCTCAATCTCGATCAAACCACTACAGTAATATTCTCTGGACTCTCTAGATCAATAATTATCAAAATGTTGAATTTTGTCCTTCGGTTAGCTATAACGGGGTCATTTACAAAAGGGGTGTGGCCACATATACCCAAAAGCCTATAAAACCTAAACGAAAAGTCAAAAGTTTACGAAAATTGGTGAGAACATGTGTCAGATGACTCTTAACAAGCATGCAAAGTTTCATGGAGATCGGATCATAGGTGGCGCTATAAGTTTCAAAAACACGGGATTTCTATGGTAAATGGTCTCAAATTGCTAAAAAAGAAATGCTCATATATTCACACAAACACTACATCTTCATATTATATGACAAATCTCATTTTGAACAACTTTGCATAGCACCTTAAAGGCCTTAAATGCTCGAACCCCGGTAATTGCTGCTTGTAGCTATATTTTAATTATTATTATTGTTTGCTTTGATTATTCCCACCGTACATCGAGGGTTCACACCATATATCTAGTTAACACTCCATCCCAGTAGGTGGCGGAATCGCGCCTAAAGGTGGTTAGCCAACTGCCAAACACAAAAGAAGAAGCCGTTACCACTAGTGCCATAGCACAGCTTGGAGTCTTCTGAGGTGAGACAAATATAAAAATACAGCGTGTTAATGCAACGTTTTACAGTGTCGTTTATGTGTTGTTTTAATGTGTTACAGCTCTATTTGTGCGTCTTTTCTGGCGTCTGATAACTGAAATAAACATTTAGCCTAGCAGTAGGGTTGCCAACCATTCCGAATTATCACGCAATTGTCCAGTATTTGAGAGAGAATTTTGTCCCGTATACGCAGGCATACGCCACATGACCACTCAAACAATACGAATAAAAACTCTAAATTGAAAATAAATGATTTTTCGGACAATCATTGTTTGGTTTGCGAGCGTTTGCTAAAGGCGTTAAGACCCAGCAGAATCATCAGCCGGCGGGTCGCTCCCGCGTCACTCCGAGAGGTTGATTATTATGCATTGGCGTAAAGTTAGCTATATTATACTGAAATCACAAACCAATCTCCCAAGTTATTATTACACGACTGGTGAAGAATTAATTATTTTTTGGAATAAAATTGTACATAGATAGGCTAAGCAGTATAGTACAAATATTTTGAGTGTCCCCCTTATTTTTAACGATGTGACAAACTTTTCAATTCATTGAGGCCTGAGTGACTTTATGTGTTGTTGTTTGTTTGTATGATTGTTAACAGGGATTTTTCTGGCTCAAAATAAAGTGGAGGTGGTATAATACTGCTCACGTGCAAACACGCAAGGGTATCGCATATCGCAAAAAAAAAAAAAAAATTCCACAGGAAAACTCTTATAGGAATACTTTCTGTTAAGCTTTCGTGTATTGCAGTATTGCATGAAGGGTAAGTTCCTTTGTGTTTTATATAATGGCCGCTAGAAGGTGCTCTAGATCTATGTTTTCCTTGATCAGTTTTCCCTGAAGAGATACAGCTACTCAACTCAAGCTCACTGAAGATGTGCAAACAGTCAGCTAAAGTAAGCGAGGTAATCAAATTTGTAAAAAAAAAACAGATTGAGACGGCACTGCTGCATGTCATGCCATACCCCTCACAGCAGGCGTGCATCTTCTACATGAGATTGAGGTTTTTGAGATTGGCAAATTGACAGTTCATTAGAAGCAATTATCGGCCGATAGCGCTCGGTAGCTGATCTTGCTGAAGTTGTCAGAAACATGAGAATGCTTTATATTTACAAGCACTTGAAACAAAAAACACATCTTGCTCTGTTGTACTTTGACAGATGTGTGTGCTGGTTAATGACTCTGATAGGTGTTTTCTTTAGCATATAACTTGCATTTTGTGGTTATATACTTATCTGTCAAATATTAGAAAGTACAGAAAGAAAAAATAATATGACTATGAAAATTAATTTTAAAACAATTAAATAACTTGACATTTCAGTAGATGGATAAACATAAACAACATGATTCAATTGTGTGAATTAATGAAAGCATCAATTTAATAACTGATTTATTTTTGATTTTGGCAGATCTCCTCCTCCAACCCCAGAGGAATTTACCAACAGTTCAGTTCCTCACACAACAGTTTATGAAAGAAAGCTGAAAACATGACTGATCCAGAGCTCTGCAGAATAAAACAGGAAGATACTGAACAACAGATAGGTTGGTGTATATTCTTATTTCTTCACTTACTTTATAAAACTTCAAGCTGTCCATCAGATTTGTGGTTGCAGTTAGAAAAAAAAATATTTCACATAAAAGCTGTGAAATAACAGTTAAAGCTGCAGTGCAGAAAAGATGTGAAGTTACAAATTACAGCGGTTTATTGTTTTGATGATTATATTGAGTTGAGGCTCAGCTTTTCAGTTATTGAATATAGCTTTTCAATATGATGGATTGTGGCATACTAGCACTTGTGATTAAAGGTATTAACAGTGCATAAGTCAACTAATGCTGTAAAAAATATATAAAATATATATTCTTATTCATTTTGCTAATAAACGCTTTGCGTTTCATATTTATTTGGTTCCATGGTGTTTACTGATTTTCAGTTTGGTATAGATATTTAAACTTTGTGCAAGTTATTTTATTTTAGGTATATAACATGGTGTGTTTTTATTAGTTCTGTTAATAAAAGCTTGTTACGTAACATAGCTTGTTACGTAATGTTGCTAAAACTATTATAAACTATTTAAAAGTGAAGAAATATGAGGAAAAGAGGGAAAAAGAAAGGGAAAACTCAAACTAAAAACAAACAACTGTTGATTTCGAACTGCAGCTAATTTGAAGAGAAAGCAACATGCGCACAATGCTTTTACAAGCTATTTAAAAGCAAAGGAAAGTGTGGAAAAGAAGGAAAATTCAAACGAACTAAAAACAAAAAACTGTTGACATCGAATTCCAGCTAATTTGAAATGAAAGTAAAGCATTGTGCATTATAACCAATCAGACAAGATTCTCTTGAATTTATGCAAGCAGTAACCAATCAGAGGCGTAACTGTTGACATCAAATTGCTGCTAATTTGAAAGTGAAAGTAAAATACGCACGACACATTTACAAGCTATTTAAAAGCGAAGGAATATGATGAAAAGAGGAATAACTCTAACTAAAAACAAACAACTGCTTGACATGGAATTGCCACTAATTTGAAAGAAAAGTAAAAAGCATATGCTTTTAAAAGCTATTTAAAACCAAAGGAAAGTGAGGAAAAGAGGGAAAACTCAAACTAAAAACAAACAACTGCTTGACGTGGGATTGCTGCTAATTTGAAATGAAAGTAAAGCATTGTGCCTTATAACAATCACACAAGATTCTGTTGAATTTATGCAAGCAGTAACCAATCAGAGGCGTTTAAATGAGTCATCACTGAAACAATAGTTTTTTGTGCTTAAACTTGTGCTTAAACTTGCGATAGGTTAGTGATAATGTTCTTAACCCGCCTTCTGTATATTATTTTTTCGCTGTTTGAACAACAGCCCTTATATACACAACACAAACCCAAATTACATGATATCCTACATGACAAAGAATAAATAAATAAATAAACACATAAATTTACCAGGGCAAACCATAAATCCTATGACAAAAAGGCAATATGTAAATCACATAAAAGAAGAACAGCAATAAATTACAAATTTCAAATACATTTCAGTAAACACCTGACTGAAAAAAAAGTTTTGCAAAATATAACAAATGGTCAAACTTAGCATATACATCATCATAATTAGAGGAAAGGGTGAATATCTGATTCTTCGTTAAGACCATTAGGAGACCATGTGTTTAAAGAATATATCCAATATGCTTCACGTTTTAAAAAGTAGATTATTAACGTCAACCCCCTCTTCAAGGTAATGTAACTGCTTCAATGACAATGTTTTGTAGAGTTGAAATCGAGTGTTTAAACATTAAAAAAAATGTTGTGCTACTGGACTTCTAGGGTCACAATGCCTAATTGTACATCGATGTTCAGCAATATTGGTTTTGAGCTGTCTACTTGTTTTCCCCACATAGCCCAATCCACAAAGACAACACAACATATAACACAACATGTTGCGCAAATTAGGAGGTCTCTTATAAAACACCCGAGGTGGTTTATCAAAAATCGATTGCAACTTGGGGTTGCTCTCAATGATGTGCCAATATTTCTGAATTATACCTTCAATGTTTTTTGCCAAAGAGGAATACCTAATGAAGCAATATTACACAATGCTCTTTACATTTAGATCTCCTAACCAGGGAATCTTGTTGGGAAGGATTTCTAAAACGTGTGGCGGCAGATTGTATCCACTCCTCTTTATATGCTCTCTGCCTGAATCTGTCTGCCAAGATCTCAGCTTGATGTTGGTAGTCATCATCTCTGCTACAGATTCTGCGAATCTGACTAAATTAGCCTACATAACACCCATATCTGGTACTTGTCTAAAAAGATGGGTTAATGATGATAGTTAATAAATATACAATAGGCTAATTCTCCAAGGGGATTGGTTTTACTGGTGGATCTGAAAGATGCATAATTTCATATTCAAATAGCCCTCATCACAGATCATTCATGAGATTCACGTTCAAGAGGGTGGCTTACCAATATACAGTCTGTTCCGTCCTTGAGTTTGTTTATGGTACTTAAGGCTGTATGAGGCCCTCCTTCTGAGCTGCTCAAAATGACCAATAAATATTATAAAATATACATTTTATATAAATGAACATTACCTGAACAGTTTCAGTGTTATATTTGTATAAATCTGGTTCACATTTTTGCAATTTTTAAAAACTCTGTAAAATGTACTGTAAAACTTTAATAAGAAGTATCTTATTTAGTAAGACTTCTCACTAGAAAACCTGTGCCTGTAATGCTTTAAAAATAGTACTTGGATAATAAATGCACCCAGTTCAAATAAATGCATCAAAATGTTTATACTTACTACTGTTTTCTCAAGTTTAACTCAGGTTTTTTCCTTTCACATTTTTGTTTTAAAGATTTTCTCTTTTTTTCTCTAAACATTTTTACTTTACTTTTAGACTTGAAAGAAGAGAACAAGGAGATTGAAGAACTGATTAAAGACGGGGAGAGCCATCATGTAAAAACAGAAGAAACATCCTTATTGATAAGAAGAGAGAAACTATGGCCTGAGTGTGAAAAGGGTCTCTCATGCCAGCAAAATCTTGATATTCACATAAAATGTCATCTTGAAGGGACGCTGTACACATGTGATCAGTGTGGGAAGAGTTTCACTCAAAAAGGACACCTTGAGGCACACCTAAAAACCCACACTGGAAAGAAGCTAGAAAACTGTCATCAAAGCATTAAAATATTTTTTGGGCCACATTTTCTGAAGGACCGCCTGAAAGTTCATACGAAGGACAAGCCTTTCGTATGTGATTTATGTGGAAAAAGTTTTAACCGGATGGCTGCATTAAAGATACACCAGAAAAGACACAGCGGTGTGAAGGATCATGCCTGCTCTGAGTGTGGGAAGACTTTTGTTACATATGATGCGATGAAAGATCACCAGACAGTTCACACTACAGAAATACCTTACAAATGTTCACACTGTGACAAGAGATTCAAACGGCCAAAATATCTAAGAATACATGAGAGGATCCACACTGGAGAGAAGCCATATACATGTGATCAATGCGGGAAGAGCTTCAGACTAAAAGCAAAGCTTAACCAACATATGAAATTCCACACTGGAGAGAAGCTACACACATGTGATCAGTGTGGGAAGGGTTTTTTAGATAAAGGAAACCTTAAAGACCACATGAATATCCACACTGGAGAGAAGCCGTACTCATGTGATCAGTGTGGCAGAAGTTTCGCAAATAAAGGAAATCTTATCAAACACTTGAAAAGACACACTGGGAAGAAGCCACACACATGTGATCAATGTGGGAAGAGTTTCACAGAAAGGGCAACCCTTAATGTACACATGAGGATCCACACTGGAGAGAAGCCGTACACATGTGATCAGTGTGGGACGAGTTTCACACTAAGAGGAACCCTTTATGAACACAAGAAAACCCACAGTAGAGAGAAGCCGCACACACATGCGATCAGTGTGGGAAGACTTTCAAACGAAAAGACAGCCTTCATGATCACATGAAAATCCACACTGGAGAGAAGCCGTATACATGTGATCAGTGTGGGAAGAATTTCAAACTAAAAAGACAGCCTTCATGATCACAAGAAAACCCACAGTAAAGAAAAGCCGCATACATGTGATCAGTGTGGGAAGAATTTCAAACGAAAAGAAAGCCTTCATGATCACGTGAATATCCACACTGGAGAGAAGCCGTACACATGTGATCAGTGTGGGATGAGTTTCATACGAAGAGTAACTTTTTACAAACACAAGAAAACCCACACTGGAGTGAAACAGCACCAGACAGTTCACACTGCAGAAACACCTTACAAGTGTTCACACTGTGAAAAGAGATTCAAACGGTCAACACATCTACAGATGCATGAGAGGATCCACACTGGAGAGAAGACGTATCACTGCCATTCATGTGGGAAGAGATTCACTCAATTATCTTCTTTAATCTCTCATAAATTACATGTCTGCATGTCTGAATTTATAGTTAGTTATTGAAGTTCTGTTCCTGTATGTCCAGGTGCTAGGTAGGGCTGCATCAAATAATTATTTTGATAATTAATCAGAATGATTAATCAACTTTTTGTTTCATTATTTCAGAGATTAATCAGTATCTTTATTGATTATCAGCTTGTGAAGCTTGTTAAAATGTTGAGTTATTCCCGTTCTTACTAATAAATAAAACAAAGAAATCACTTCAGTTTTTTAAAATGTCTTTTTAATGTACTTGAGTAAACTGAATTATGATCCTCTTCAGGTTTTCTGTCCTACTCAGAAGTCATCAATATACCACGTTGCTTAGAACTGAAACGCAAAAATAAAAGGGCATTTCACAACACATAGGAGGCTAAAATATTCATCTACAAACTATCATTACTTAAATCCCCTTGTGAGCACTGTGGCCGGCAATCTTGAGAACATTGGGGCTTGTGTTCACTATAAAATGTAAGACAAAAATGTTTTCAGAGATGAAGGCATACATGTTATTTGTGTTTGTGTGTAAATTAATTTCTTAACACCACTGGGAGACCATAGACAGTTGTGATTCATTGCAATGCATTAGGCCTAATAGAAAGCCAGTTAATGTAAAGACTTTTAATAGTACTATTAATAGCATTTTCGTGCCATGACCATGGGGGCAGGAACATGTGCAACATGCGCACTTACACTTAATTTCATTTTGAGCACCAAATATGTGTTGTATAGTTGTTTAGTTAATGTTTCTCACTAAGCAACTGCATGCAGTGTAAGTAAGATGACTTGCAGGTCTGAGCCCGGTTTGAGCTCAGAATTTTTTTGCAGAATTAACCTCACCTATATATATACAGCATCACACCATCTTCTTTCATTCTAAAGTAATGATATACATGTATGGTTAAGGCTGACTGGCCTTTTAGAAATATAATACCATTAATGTTACAATATTTGGTAAGTACTGTTTGCACAAGAGAATACAAGTATGTTTTTTATGTAATCTAATTCCTGCCAAGAGGGCTGAAGGTGGACAGATGAGCTGAACATGCAGAGCTGAATGAAGCTCTTTGAAGACTCTAAACGTGTACAAGACTCAAGGGTGATTGAATGTGGGTTGTTAGGCAAATCAGGATTGTAGATAATGTCAATAGTCCATTTGAGAGATAGGTGGCGGTAATGTCCCAGCTAACAAAAAAAGGTCGCCACAACGTCCCCTGAATGGCATCCGCGAACGTCCCCTGGACGTCATCGTGTAGTGTTTTTTGGACGTCATGAGGACGTTGCGAGTTCGTTCGCGGGACGTTCGCGAAACGTCCGGAGGACGAAACGGGGACGTTCGCGGGACGTTCATGAAAACATTGTATTATATTTTTAATATATGTAAACATGTCATTAGTCAGATCAGACAAAATTGATCTACCCAAGGAATAAGCACACAAGCAATAGTACGTTAACAATACTTTTTTATTTGTTCAATTTTTTTCTTTTGTGTGTGTGCACGTGTCTTTCTGTCGTCTGTCGTGTGTTCCAGATGTTGGGCGTTATCCAGGTCTGATTCCACCCGAAATCAGAAACCTAAAACAATATAAATGAAACAAACATCAGCAATAGTTTTAAACCTTGACTTATAGGGATTTATCGGTATCGGGCCCGATACTGAGCTCCTGTACTCGTACATGTATATATTTTTTCGACTAGTGGGTGCAGGACACTAGTAAATTATGTTAATGTGATAATTTGAACAATGTCTGATAATGTGAGAAAAGGTATCTGAAAGAATTTTGGTGTGACTGTATCTATATGATAAATGAAGTTAACCAACTAACATTACACATTATACCCAATATTTTACAAATTTACTGGTAAATTTTAAAATATCGGTATCGGTACTCGGAATCGGCAAGTACCAAAAATAAAAGTATCGGTATCGGGCGAGTACTGGGAAAAAGTGGTATCGGTGCATCACTAGCCCTTGTGCGGTCCTCGCGTTAGGTACTACACTCATGGTCTTTGGGGTCTTTTTTGACTCCAAGCAACAAAATTTTATTTTGTAACAAAATAATAGTTTTTTTTCTTTTAAAAAAAATCATTTTTCTGTTTATTAATGTTTTTACTACATTTGTGCCATTTTCGGAGGATTTATTATGATTTTTTAAATATATATAAATTAATAAATAAATATTTTTAAAAAATAGGTTTTTATACAAAAACAGCTTTTTGTGTAAAATTCACTTTATAAAAGACCCACATTTTAAACTTTCATTCATGGGGATAACATGGACCATTTGACATGGTTTGGTGTAAGATTTTTGCCCATCATTTGGAAAATGCCCGTTTAAAAAATAAAAAAATATCATTTTTACCAGTAGATGGCTGCAGAGCTCCACTATTTACTATGTGCTATTTGACTAACTGAAAGTCATCTTTTTTTCAAGTTTTTCAGTGGGAAAGGAAAGGATGTGATCTGTGGCCAAGTATGGTGACCCATACTCGGAATTTGTGCTCTGCATTTAACCCATCCAAGTGCACACACACAGTAGTGAGTAGTGAACAAACACCCGGAGCAGTAGGCATATTGCTATCGCTGCAACGCCCGGGGAGCAGTTGGGGACCTTGCTCAAGGGACTCACCTCAGTCGTGGTATTGAGGGTGGAGAGAGCACTGGTTATTCACTCCCCCCACCTTCAATCCCTGCCGGATCAGGGACTCGAACCTGCAGCATTTCAGTTGCAAGCCCGATTCCCTAACCATTAGGCCACATCTTTTTTGTTTGTTTGTTTATTTATTTATTTATTTATTTATTGTTTTGTTTTGTATTGGATTTTTATCTACATATTATGAAATCACAATTATAAAATATATTTGTCAAAGTAATGGATGAATTGATAAACTTTGAATGGATAAATTTTGAATCAACATTTTGTTGGTTTGATTCTAATCATAATGTAACATTATTGAAAAACTGTTTTTTTCAGTACAAAAAATATTAAACTTTGACAAAAAGTATTTTTTATTGTTAGAATTGTGATTTTACTATATGTAGATATCAATCCAACTGAAAAAACTTGTAAAAAGATATCTTTTAGCTGGTCAAATAGCACATAGTAAACAGTGGAGCTCTGTAGCCATCTACTGGTAAAAATGATAATTTTTTATTTTTAAAAGGGCATTTTACAAATGATGGGCAAAAATCTTACACCAAACCATGTCAAATTATCCATGTTATCCCCATGAATGAAAGTTAAAAATGTGGGTCTTTTATAAAGTGAATTTTACACAAAAAGCTGTTTTTGTATAAAAACCTAATAAAAAAATTTATATAAATTTATATAAATAATTTGAATAAATAATTTAAATAAATAACTTCACACTTTATATAAATTTAAATAATTTATCTAAATTTAAAAAAATATAATAAATGCTCCAAAAATGGCACAAATGTAGTAAAAATATTAATAAACAGGAAAAAAATATTTGTTTAAAAAAAAAAACTATTACTTTGTTACAAAATTAAATTTTGTTGCATGGGGTCTCTAGAGACCCCAAAGACCATGAATGTAACTGTTTTTTTAACACTAACATAAAATCAAGATATCACTCCAATTTTTTTTTTGTAGATCTAGATAGGTTCAGGAAGTCTCATGTCATTTCGACAAAGAGAACATTTTTAAATATTAAGCGAAAGTCATTTGCGGGTCAAAAGGACCCCAAAGACCGCATGAGGGCTAGTGTAAAGTTTTCACAGTCAGTGATGGTTTGGGGTGCCATGTCATCTGCTGGTGTTTGTCCACTGTGTTTTCTGAGGTCCAAGGTCAACGCAGCTGTATACCAGGACGTTTTAGAGCACTTCATGCTTCCTGCTGCTGACCAACTTTATGGAGATGCAGATTTCTTTTTCCAACAGGACTTGGCACCTGCACACAGTGCCAAAGCTACCAGTACCTGGTTTAATGGTATCCCTGTTCTTAATTGGCCAGCAAACTCACCTGAAAATCTATGGGGTATTGTGAAGAGGAAGATGCGATATGCCAGACCCAACAATGCAGGAGAGCTGAAGGCCACTATCAGAGCAACCTGGGCTCTCATAACACCTGAGCAGTGCCACAGACTGATCGACTCCATGCCACGTCGCATTGCTGCAGTAATTCAGGCAAAAGGAGCCCCAACTAAGTATTGAGTGCTGTACATGCTCATACTTTTCATGTTCATACTTTTCAGTTGGCCAAGGTTTCTAAAAATCCTTTCTTTGTATTGGTCTTAAGTAATATTCTAATTTTCTGAGATACTGAATTTGGGGTTTTCATTAGTTGTCAGTTATAATCATCAAAATTAAAAGAAATAAACACTTGAAATATATCAGTCTGTGTGGAATGAATGTATACATTATACAAGTTTCACTTCTTGAATGGATTTAGTGAAATAAATCAACTTTTTGAAGATATTCTAATTATATGACCAGCACCTGTAGATATATATATTTCTTATTTATTAGTGAAGCTTAATTGAAGTTGTTATAAAACTTTAATCCGAGTGTTTGTTTGTAAAACATTAAATTATGACTGGCTTCTGTTGATGTTAAACAAGTGAACAGGGGAAAAAGTTTCAGCTGCGGATGCCATCTTACGGTCAGACGGGGAAATTTATTCGGCGTACATTATGTGTAGTCTCTAACCTTAGGGTGTTCATCGGTTGTATATTCGTTATTACGATGCATTATGAGATTGAATGGATTCACTGGATAACGTCCATTGTTTGTTTCGGGTACCACATATGGCTCTGCCCATCACATGCGTTTGCCTCACAGTGATGACGTCACAGCCTGCGCGTTCTCGCACTCAATCCAGCAAGTCTTCTGAGGTGAGCTGTTCACATAGCTTTACAATATCATGGTAAAAAGCTATCATAAGCAACATTTATAAAGCTCATTTCTGTCTTTGTTTCACTGAATTCTGTGCTATTTGTGCATCATTTTTGGCGTCTGTCGACTCAGTTTAAGAAGCTTGGCGATTTTTTGTTTATGTTCGTTTTTTTCGACGTTTGAAAGTTATTCTTACATGGTCTTTAAGTCAATTGTCAATGTGTAAATGTGAATGGGAAGTTACTAAAACGAAGCTTAAAAGCTTTGGATACATTTTGAATGTTTTCTTCTTAGATTGTGAGAAGTAATAGTACCATAGTGCGGTCTTATTATAATCTTCGAAATATATTATGTCTGACTCTTACTAGCTGATATTGTTTTAAACGATATCCTTTATTCCATGTCAAGCTCCCATTTTCACTTTATAGTAGATATCTTGTAATAATGCTAATTTTATTGGTGTAAGCAAACTACATGATCAAAACTTTTGAGGTCTTAAAGATACAATTAAATTTCATTCATTCATTTTGTGTAATGTTTTTGTGGAAAAACGTTTTCAGATGAATGAATAACAATGAACAAAAATACTTCTAAGTAAAAACTAAATGAAGTTGAATATAACTTTTCCATTTTGATTGTTGGGACAGTTAAACATAACATATAATGTGTTTATTTGTTCTTTTTTATTTTTGCAGATCTTCTCCTGTTCTACACAGGAATTCACCAATGCTGGATTATTTTCATCACCTTACAAGTAAAGATTAGAGAACAGTGATAACATGAATGATCCACAACCCTCTACAATAAATCACAAAGATACTGAAAAGCCAAAAGGTTGGTGTTTATTCTTGATTCTTTATTAATAATGCTGAATTGCTCTCGCGATTGTTGATGATCATATTTTATTGGACTGTCCTGCTTTTGATACATGTAGAAAATATTTTTATGAAGTAACTTCGCTTAAGGACTTGTGTGGAGAACGCTGCTGATTAAACTTCAACTTTCACTCCTGGTCTCCTAAAAACCAAGCTCCCCAAGAAAATTAAATACAGCAAAGATCGCTCACTGTGTGTACACATAATAATCTGTCCATAAGAACAGTGTACTAAAACCTAAGTAAATTCTGCAAAAAACAGGCAAGGCCTAAAATGTAAACAATCAACTTTAATGGCACCATTATTTTATGAAGCTATGAGAATACTTTTTGTGCGCAAAGAAAACAAAAATAATGACTTTGTTCAACATTTCTTCTGTTCCGCATCACCATCCTCCGCCATTATCGAAAGTACAACGACGCAAGCGCATGCTGCTGCTGACTTTTATTTTCTTTTAGACCTGATGGAAGACACTGAGGAGAGTGAAGAACTTAGTGAGGCAGAGGAGAAGCATCATCATGTCAAAACTAGTAAGAAATCTTTGAGTTGCTCACAGACTAAAAGTAATTTATTGAAAAGAAATCACAAAAAGCCTTTCACCTGCTCTCAGTGTGGGAAGAGTTACACAGTAAAAGGAAGCCTGACAATACACATGAGAATCCACACTGGAGAGAATCTGCACACGTGTGATCAATGCGGAAAGAGTTTTCCGATAAAAGCAAACCTTAAGGATCACATGAGAATCCACACTGGAGAGAAGCCATACTCATGTGATCAGTGCGGGAGTAGTTTTATAATGAAAGGAAGCCTTAAGGAACACATGAGAGTTCACACTGGAGAGAAGCCGTTCTCATGTGATCAGTGCGGGAAGAGTTTCCCATACATTCAGAGTCTCAATATTCACATGAGAGTTCATAGTACGGAGAAGCCGCATACATGTGATCAATGTGGGAAGAGTTTCAAGCATAAAGGATCTCTTAATGAACACATGACAATCCACAGTGGAGTGAAGCCACACACATGTGATCAATGTGGGATGAGTTTCAGAAAAAAAGGAGTCCTTAGGGAACACATGACAATCCACACTGGAGTGAAACCGTTTGCATGTGATCAGTGTGGAAAGAGTTTCAGAAAGTCATGCACTTTTAAAGTACACCTGCGTCGTCATTCTGGAGAAAGACCATTTACCTGTGATCAGTGCGGTAAAAAATTCTTTAGGTCAGATGCGCTGAAGGACCACCTGAAAGTTCATACAAAAGAAAAGCCTTACATGTGTTCTTTATGTGGAAAGAGTTTTAGTCAGTCTGGTACTTTAAAATTACATCTGAAAAGACACAACAGTGTGAAGGAGCATATGTGCTTTGATTGTGGGAAGACTTTTGTTAGAGATGCTGAACTTAAACTGCACCAGAGTATGCACAGTGAGGAAAGACTTTTCAAGTGTTCAAAATGTGACGTGAGATTCAGTCGGGCACATTATCTGAAATCGCATGAGAAGATCCACACTGGAGAAAAACCTTACAAGTGTTCACACTGTGACAAGAGTTTCAAATGGTCAACATATCTGAAAACACATGAGAGGATCCACACTGGAGAGAAGCCGTATCACTGCATTCCATGTGGGAAGAGTTTCACTCAGTCATCTTCTTTACTCAGTCATACAAATATCTGCCCTAAAAACTGACAACAACAAAATCCTGAAACTCTGAAGCTGTTACAGTCAGATTCAGATCAACTCAAAGATGGAGTTTCTCCCAAATCAACAATATCTACAAAGTTTTATTCATGATGTAAATCAAATCATGATGCTTTATTATTATTTTTGTATATATATATATATTTTTCGTTTTGATCAATATGATGTTTTATAGATGTTTTTCTGTTGTGAACAATATTTCATATTTGTTTTTAAAGTTCACTGTTGATTTCGCCTCCCATGAGTGCCCTAACTCATCACGTTTGGTCTTCTAAGCCAGTCCACAGTGTTTCACATATTTATACAGTCATGAAGTTTAATTTTCTTTGTATCGAAGGATCTGAGGGTCCTCAAATGCAAACTGTGTGTGTTTTTCTTCAAGAAAGCAATCATCCATTTGTGTTGCGTTTTACTTTTTTAACCACTTTTTTACGTTTTTTGCGTTTTACTCATTTCAACCATTTATATACTCATTTTATTGATTTATTAATTTGATTGGTCATTTATTGTTGTTTTTTTTATATATATATTGTTATTGTTTACAGTAATTTTACAGTTTTTATGGAAACTTAAGGTTTAAAACGTTTTGAATCAGTTTGGTAGAACAGTACTTGTTGGATTTGTGCAGGTCAGAGAAAGTCTGAGCATTAAAACATTCGCAAACAAGACTATTCAGTAAACTCTGCTCCTTTTTATCATCACTTTATCTTCTGCTTATGCTCTTCACTGTTTCTTTATTTTTGGGTACCAGACAAGACTTGCTGTTAACAGGTTTTGAGTATTAGACTACTTCGCTGACTTGTTCTGTTACCAGGCAAAATGGATATTTTCTGACAGGATCTGGCATTTGGGACTGATATTTCTGACACACACACACACACTGTATATATACAGTATATATATATACTGTATATATTATTAAAAATATCTTCATTTTTGTTATAAAGATGATGAAGGTCTTACGAGTTTGGAATGACAGAAGGGTGAGTAATTAATGGCAGGATTTTCATTTTTGAGTAAATTGTCCCATTATATATTATTTACTATTTCACTGTTTCTGATACTTGTTTCAGTGTTTAAATTTTGAGTTACATTTTCAGACTCCACAGAAACCACAATGTGATATGCTTTAACAGAGACTAAGAAAGTAGTAGTAACTATATTTTACATTTCTCCATACAGCACAAAAAAATCAGTCAATACTTCATAGAATGGAATAGTTTACAATTTCATTTATATGAATTATACTAAATTGCAAAGCATAGAGGAAAAACCCTTTACCACCTTTTCAGAGTGTATATTTGTAAGAGCGTAAAGGACAGTTGCTTAAAGTTCACCCAAAAATGTAAAAGTATCCAATGATTTACTCTCAATCCATTTTAGGTGTATTTGACTTTCTTCTTTCAGGCGAATAAAATTAGATCTATTTATTTTAAAAATCCTGGCTCTTCCAAGCTATATAATGGTAGTGAAAATCATCTGTGACATCACTGGTTTCTTGTCATAATACATCTTGCATAATCTGTCTCAAATCTGTCTTACACTTATTAATTCTCTTGCTATAACATTTCATATGTAAAATATTGGCAATAAAGAAAAAGACTTGTGTTTAAGCAGGTCACAACAGATGGATAGACAAAACCAAAACAAACACACTCAAAAACAACCCAAAAATGTAAATCAAATGGGTGGGAAAGTCTGGCATCAACTGAAGAGTTAAAATAGACATGTATTTAATGTCTTTTTGGTAGATTTGAAAACATCGCCCCCTTTTGTCTCTATGTCTTGTCTTACTGAACTTACCCAGATGTGATGCTATAACTGTAACTACTGCAGCAACAGCAGCCACGCCCACCGGAGCTGAGACAACCAATCGGATCACAGTTTCAGACAATAGTCTGAGGGAAATAGAAGAACACGAAAACATTTGTGTGGAATTTAACTCTTGCTCTCTGCTTTTGTGCCTGAACATGTCTGACAGAGATAATTGATGTTGTTTTAAAAGGTTTAGCCCATCATACAGTACAATTTATACATTATAGAAATCAATATAAAAGGAAAATAATTAAGGTGTTTCAAATACTACTTCACACAATGTCATGATGTTCTCTTTAAATATAAACATAGCTTAATGCAATTACTAATAAAATAAACCGTACTATTCAGGACCAAGCAGAACCAGACAAAGATGACAGAAACTTCAGAAAATCACATTAGAACATCTGAACTGCATTCTGATTGTTCACACACTTATCACACAGAATTTCTCTTGTACGTTTACCCCAGAAGAATAAACCACATGCTTTGACCTCAGACCCCGTAATTTAGGCTAATGACCTCAATAACACGTCAACATTTTCCACCAATGCATTTCCCCAACCACTTCTTAAAAAAACAGACATAACAATTTATTAAATAACGTCTTTAATTTTTTAATGAAATGTCAAACTGAAATAAGATCCATCCATACATGAAGAGATTTTTCAACCAGTTCTAACAAATAAAAATAAAACACATTTAAAGAGCTTTTTCTTAGCACATTTATTCAAGCATAAGTTAATTTGCATTACATTTACAGTATATTTACATATTTATTATTTTATCTATCTGTCTTTCTTTCTCTCTCTCTCTCTCTCTTTATATAAATATATATATATCTCGTAACTTTACTAATATTCATAATTATTTAAAAAAAAAAAAATTGTCTCAGCTGTCTTGTCATTGTGTCAAGTGCCGATAGCTCACAGCTGTCAGATTTATGTTCACATCCTGAAGTGATTTCTGTTACAAACAGAGAGAAAAAAATTAATTAAATACTCTTATTCTCTATCTAAAAATGGGGAAGTAGGTGAAAAGTGTACAGTCATCATGAAAGTGCACTAAAATCTCTTGTATTGAATGAGGAGTGATGACCTGTGACAGATCTCTCATTTGAAGACGGTAGATGATCTGTGTGTATTCTGACATGCTTTTCTCATCTAGAAACATAAAAAACAAGTTGATTTAGTGTGGTTTGGCATTTATGAATCAATGTGTTAGATGAGATGAAGGACAGACTGACCCTTTCGTCCTGATTTGTTTTTGTTGCGCAGAAGAAACATCACAGCACAAATCACCAGAATCACAGCTGATAGAGAAATCAGCACAAACAGAAGAAAAAATACTGACAGAGAGGCTGAAGTAATAAGAAAACTTTATGATAAACTCAATACATCAAACTAGAAATATGCAAAGTTTTAAACTCACTTAATGTTTATGGTAATTAAAGCTCAAAAGACTGCACAATGTGAACTTTATGATAAAATGTTTGACATACCTGAACATGTGTGACAGAGTTCACTGATGTTCAGATGTTGAGTCTGGTTGCTGATGAGATGGTTGATCACACAGCTGTAGGTGTTTTTATCCTGATATTCCACCTCCAGAGGTAGAGAGAGACTGATGCTGAGATCAGACACACTGATGCTGGACAATAAACTGTTTCCTTTGTACCAGGAGAGACTCACATCACTCACATTCACCACTGAACACAGCAGTGAACATTTAGACACTGATGATGTTGATGAAGAGCAGCTACTGGTGA
Organism: Labeo catla; assembly: GCA_012976165.1. Taxonomy (NCBI): domain Eukaryota; kingdom Metazoa; phylum Chordata; class Actinopteri; order Cypriniformes; family Cyprinidae; genus Labeo; species Labeo catla. The sequence continues at coordinate 41,304 of VONZ01002518.1, forward strand.
TGACAGGAACAGGTAGAGGAGCTGGAAAACATGAAATAATAGATTTATTACATTTAGATTATTGATGAAATATCTGTAAAATTTTATTAAGTGCAGATAAACAAATGGAAATATATGCACAGATATGGCACAATATTTTCAAAAATATACTTGAACAAGATGGAATAATTCTATCGTGTTTGTAAGATGTTGAGTCTGGTTTCTGATGGGATTGTTGATCACACAGCTGTAGGTGTTGTTATCCTGATATTCCACCTCCAGAGGTAGAGAGAGACTGATGCTGAGATCAGACACACTGATGCTGGACAATAAACGGTTTTCTCTGAACCAGGAAAGAGTCACACGACTCATTCAACACTGAACACAGCAGTGAACATTTGGACCCTGATGATCTTGATAGTGATGAAGAGCAGTTTGAAGAGGTACTGGTGATGACAAGAATGAGCAGATGTGCTGGAAAACATGAAAAATCAATTATTAATGATGAAGTCTTCAAAGTTTCTCTATCATTGCAGGTTGATAAGGGTAAAACACACTAGGTCTCTCTCACCTCCTAAACAGTAAATCATAATAACCACATGAATTAGGGGCCAAACCCTAAGATGTTACAGTGGTTATATCTCATTTCAATATCTTAAATGAGTTTATTATGATCACAGACAGTGATAATCACACAGACGATGATGTTCAACAAGACTTCTGACCTTCAGTTGGTCACTTTACTCACCATAAACCATAACACTGAATTGCTTGTATGAAATTTCTCTGATGCTGAAGATCTGTAATGTCCAGTCTTCAGTTCTGATGTTTCTGATGGTCAGAGATCCAGTTTGACTGTCCATCTGCACTCTGTCTCCAAACATCACATTACTGTCAAATACTTTGATATCCTGTTTATATATTTGAGCTATAAGAGTCTCTTGAGGTCCAAACACCCATTATCATATCATCTCTCAGTACTTTAGTAATATCAGTGTTTAGAGTGACGGAATCTCCTTTCATTACTGATACTGACTTAACTACATCTGTATCACCACCAAACACACCTGAAAATGATATAAACCTTTAAAGATTGTATAGAAGTCTTTATGCAGATTTGATACAAAAACAAACAGTCTCAGTAAATGCCAAACATACATAATTTCCCATTAACTCACCACACAAGCCGAACAGGAACAAAGTGCACAGATGCCATTCTGACAGACACTTTACTGAACTTTAGCATAAAACTCTCGTTATTAGAGCACATATAAGCTGTGAGCTAATGTTTTCACAATGATGTTCTCATTATGAGTTTTTTGTGAAAGTGAGAAGAAACCACAACATTCACACGCGCACACACACACACGTTGTGTTTCCATGTTTTATGGGGACATTCCATAGGCGTAATGGTTATTATACTGTACACACCGTATTTTCTATGGCCCTACACCTACACCTAGCCCTAACAGGAGACTGTGCACGCTTTTACTTTCTGAATAAAACTCACTCTGCATGATTTATAAGCCTGTTTCCTCATGGGGACCTACTGGTATTACCATCCTTTTGGGGACATTTGGTTCCTATAACATGATAAATACCAGGTATACACACACACAAACACACACACGCACGTCAGCAAAATGACAGTTGAAGTTGAAGACAGTTGAAGTTGAAGACTGCTGGCGAGTAGTAGGAAGACCTCTGCTGGTTAAAATGAGTTATTAGTCGTTTATGTGAAAAGTCAGGAGAGGCTCGCACGTCCTGATTTTGCTGAGTTAGATGTGTTCCCCTGTTGTTGACCCTGGAACAACATTTTAATCCAAAAATTTAATCTTGACCACATCCCTACACCTAAACCTAACCTTACCCATGAGTAATCCCTAAAATCAGAGGAAATGATAGATGAATGATACTAATGTACAAGCACCAAACACTGATTTTAAGCCTAAACTTCACAAAAACTATAAACTGTATTTTCAAATCTGATTGGTTAATCACAATGTTGTTCCAGGGTCAACAAAGATGTTGGTCCAGGAACATGTCGTACTTGGTAAAATCAGGTTCTGCAGACCACTGCAGCACAATTCTCTGGACTCTCTAGATCAATAATTATCAAAAAAAAAGTGGAATTTTGTCTTTTGGTTAGCCATAACGGGGTCATTTAGAAAAGGGGTGTGGCCAAAAATACCCAAAAGCCTATAAAACCTAAACAAAAACTCAAAACTTTACAAAAATTGGTGAGAACATATGACAGGTGATTCTTAATAAGCATGCAACGTTTTGTGAAGATCGGACCATAGGTGGCGCTATAACAGTTTAAAAGGCTTCAAAAACACAAGCTGTGTATGGTAAATGGTTTCAAATGGCTAAATAATTGCATATATATTCGCACAAACACTAGATCTTCATATCATTTGATAGATCTCCTCATGATGAACAACTTTGCCTCAAGAACCATTGCTGTCAATCAAATCGTTCATTAAATATTCACAAATATTTGGGAACTAGTGCTCAATCTCGATCAATCCACTGCAGTAATATTCTCTGGACCCTCTAGATCAAAAATGTTGAATTTTGTCCTTCGGTTAGCTATAACGGGGTCATTTACAAAAGGGGTGTGGCCACATATACCCAAAAGTACGGTGACCGAGAGAGTTCAACGCGCTGCAGCTTAAGAAACACATGCAAACGGAAAAAAACGACAACAAATTAAGAAAACATCTTCATCAGTTTGACAGCACATGCGCTGCAAATCCTCGCAATGCAAACACAAATCCGGAAACGCACTGCAAATTCTCACAACACAACCAAACACACGAAGGCGCTGCAATCACACAAACGCGCTGCAAATAGCACAGACCACAACGGAAATGTTTCAGGGGAACCTCAAAAAGTGACGAACCCAGCTGGGACCTGAATTTTGACCTGATTTAACTATTAATAAAGCGTTGCAGTTTTTTTTCCGTGAACTTTGAACGTTATATTTATTTGCATATATTTATTTATTTATATATTTATTTGCAATTAAGTTAATAACGTTTCACAGTTAAGTGTGTAATTCGTCAGATTAGTCCAATAATATCCAAAAGACCAATGAATCTATGATCAGGATGTTAAACAATATAATCAGGTCCAGATATTGAACATTTATTTTTCTATTGCCCTTATGCTATTTCATTTTGGACTGACTTTAAAATAGACATAACAAAGAAATTAAGCAAACCCCTTAATTTAGATTTTTATGATATTTTACTTTGTTTTCAAAACCCCTCTTTTTCTGATAAACAGGTTTATATTATAAATCTCTTAATTATCTTAGCAAACTTTTATGTTCACAAGTCAAAAGTAAGTCAGAAGAAACCATTATATATTACATTTTGTAACACTAATCTTAAAATTTACCTTGAAACCCTCTCTTTTCAAATTTATGTAACTGCCCTGGAATTTCCTTTTTTTTTTGTATGTTTGTGTTCATTTTGTGTGTTTTGTCTTTCTGCTGTTATTTATTTATTTATTTGCAGTTGAATTTGCAATTTGAAATGTGCAATGTTGCCTTGTTTTTTGTTTTCGTTGATGAAACTGAATAAAACCAAAATAATAATAATACAATACACACAATAATAATAATAATAAATCAGGTCCCAGCTGGGTTCACACTTTTGAGGTCCCCTGAAACATTTCCGCTGTGGTTCGCTATTTGCAGCGCCATTGTGTTTGGTTGTGTTGTGAGAATTTGCAGCAAGTTTGTGTTTGCTGCGCCGCTCCTGTGTATTGTGTTGTGAGAATTTGGCATCGTTTCAGATTTGTGTTTGCGTTGCGAGGATTTGCAACGCCTGTGGTCAAACTGATGAAGATGTTTTTTTTATTATTTGTTGTTGTTTTTTCTGTTTGCATGTGTTTTCTTGGTGCAGCTGCTGCTGAGCTTCTCGCCACCCTGCACAAAAGCCTATAAAACCTTTTTAAATTGGTGAGAACATGAGACTCATAACCCAGCAAACATGCCCGTGCGGGCCCGCTGTGGGTTTACTGTGGGACAGTGCGGGCAGAGCAAGCCCACACTAAACCCGCTGTGGGACCCCTATGGGCTAGCCCATGTGGGCCCATAGTGGGCTTGCCCGTTTGGGCCCCCATGATAGTTTTCTGTGGGCAAGCCCACAGTGGGCTTACCCACACTAAACCCACCATGGGCCCCCTGTGGGCTAGCCCATGCGGGCCCACAGTGGGTTTGCCCTTTTGGGCCCTCATGATGGTTTTCTTTGGACAAGCCCACAGTGGGCTTGCCCACACTAAACCCGCTCTGGGCCCCCTGTGGGTTAGCCCATGTGGGGCCCATACCAGTTTGCTCAATTGGGGCCCCATGTGGTTTTTCTGTGGGCAGTCTTGTTAACAGCAAAAGACAGCTAAAACTAAACTTTTTAAAAATGTTTTATGATTGGATTCTAAGCAAAATTGTTGTTTTTTTAAATTATTGTTATATCTACGTGCAAATGTTACATTTAAAATTGCATTTCTGTGACAATGGCAGTAAAATGTAAACAATAAGTTGTCCATAACAAAAATTTAATACAGTTGTACTCATGAATTTACATACCCCTTGCAGAACATACTAAATATTAATAATTTTAACAAAATAAGAGGGATTATGAAAACGTATTTTTTTATTTAGTACTGTCCTGAATAAACTATTTAACATGACAGATGTTTATATATACTCCACAAGACAAAATAATAACTGAAATTATATAAATGACCCCGTTCAAATGTTCACATACCCTTTAATCTTAATATTGTGTTTTGATTCATGGATGATCCACGACTGTTTTTATCTTTTGTGTTGTCTATCGAGTGTCTCTCTCTCTCATTTACCAATGTCTATCAGTTATAAACAGATAACGTTACATTAATGATACGTAATGTAATGATATGTTTTATAAGCGTGTAGCTGAGGTATTGTATTGTGCTATATATAAATCCCTGTTTGTGTTGCTATTTAAGACTATAAAACAAAGATTAGCTCCTTTTTGCTCGACTATTATTAATTCATCGCATAAACAGCAACGGAAAACGACAATAATCCAAATTAACACCAAAATGGACGTAAACTAACTTAATTCAGTGAATTTAAGTGCAATTTTGAAGGATATATTACCTCAGGTTGGAGCTGAACTCTGTCGGATGTTGGTCCTTCAGGACACCACTGCTGTAAGTGAGTCAGGTAGTCAAAACCTTAATACTTTTTCCCCCGGTTTCACAGACAAGGCTTAAGCCTAGTCCCAGAGTAAAATGTAAATCCAAGCTGTTTCAGGTCAAAGAAACTTACACTGACTGATCTTAAAATATATCAGTGCCTTTGTTTTCCTTCAAGATGGACACCAGTAATGTTTGTAACATTTATAATGTTTAAACATTTATAAAAAGTTACTTAAATGTCCTAATTGAACTATGGTCTAATCCTGATTTAGTCTAAGCCCTGTCTGTGAAACCAGGCCTTTAAGTTGTATTGTTATATTTCACTAATATTTTTTTCTCCCTTTGGTTTGTCAACTTCAGCTAAACAAAGAGGCACCAGGTCGCTGCATCTTTTGTAATGTAAGTGCATTTAAGTTTATTTAAAGCTGCACATTCATGCATCAAGTTAAAGTCATTAGTAATTTCTTACAGTGCACCTTCCTCCAAAAATTAAAGTTCTGTCATCATTTACTCACTCTGTTGTTGTTTAAAAAAAAAAAAAGATTTAGAAGAACATTTCAACTATTTTTGTCATTGTTCATGCCATTGACTTTCGTAGTATTGACAAAAAACACTGAGACAATGTTGTATTATATATATATATATATATATATACACATTTTAATTGTTCTTTTCTTTCTCACTTAGATGATGGAACAAAAAGTAGGCTGGCCACAGCATCTGAAATGGAAACATCTTATAAAAATGCCTCCGCAGTATAAGACACTTGGGATGGTGGAAGGAGCAGAAGAACAGCGATCAGGCAGAGTTCTACTGTTGCCCCTTAGGGAACTGATTTATGATCTACTTAACATTCTGATTTAGTAATAATTGATCATTGCTCTGTCCTATAAAATTATTTAATACATTCAACTGTTCAATAGTTTGGGGTCAGTATTTTATTATTAATTTTTTTTTTTAAATCTAAGAAATACATTTTTACGTTTGAAATGTTTAAGAAGTTATTTTTATTCAGCAAGGATGCGTTAAGTTGATAAAAACTTTTACATTGTTGGACAAAAATCCAATTTCAAATAAATGCTGCTCTTTTAAAAGCATTATTTAAAGGATCCTGAAAAAAATATATCATGGTTTCCTCAAAAATATAAGGCAGCACAACAGTTTTTAAGACTGCTGATGATAAGAAATGTAGTGTTGTTAAGCATAAGAGAGCTCTTTCAAAAACACTGACAAATCTTACCGACTCTAAACTTTTAAACAGTAGTATTTTCTGCTTTTTTAATTTTTTTTACGTGGCTGTGAATAAATGAAAGTATTTTAAATTTATGACTCTTAATTTATTGCTTCTACTTTCAGCGTGCAGTTATTCTGCATATGCATTAATAGTAATATTGTGGCATTTTGCAGGTACAAAGTAAAAGCAAACTAATTTTGTTATTTGTTAAGGCCACAAT